>JARHVA010005894.1:185000-212500 GCA_037957365.1 Torreya grandis
GATTCTCAAAATAACCTAAAAGATCATATGCAGAGCATATAGTTACAAAAATCCTTGCCCATAATCAATCCTCACTGTTTGCATACTAATAAAATCCATGATTCCTAAATAGATTCCTATTTCTATGTTGATTGTCAAAAAATCATAAGTTATCAAAACTAGTCTATAATTCATATGGTTAAAAGAGATTTAGCCATTCAAGATCTTTTTGAGAGAAATAAAAAATTGCTAGCTAAAGCTAAGAAAGTGAAGAAGGTCATGTATGGAAGACTCCTTTAGGATATGAGTCTTACACAGAAAGGATTTCCAATATTTTCTAATTTTATTTAGTATTCACCTGATGGAAGATTTAGAACACAAATGTATTGTCTTAGATCATCTGATAAAAGTCTTGACTAGTCCATTAAAGTAAATCTATTGGATTGGAATAATCTTGCAACCAAATGCTTGAAAATTAAAGTCTCAGATATCCAACAGAGTCTTGATCACGTTTTTAAGATGTTGAAAAGTATTGAGTTATATCAGAAAGGAGAACTTGCTAGAGAAATTAATGTTTTGAATGATAATGTCTCTACTCAACATAGTTAGCTTTTTCAAAAAGTAGATAATAAATCTAACCACATTAGACTACAAAAATAGTCTATACAAATAAAGATAAAAGAAATTAATAGCTGAAGAAAATATTGTTAGTCAAAATCAAGAACAACTTCATTCTAGGATGGTTTCTTTGGAAATAAAAAAAGAAGAATCATACCAAGAAATTAAGTAGCTATCCTCAGCATCTGATAGCATAACTAGAGAAATAGTTAATCAAAGTTCTAGTCTATCTACTATTCCTAAAATTTTAAATTCTATAAAAGATAAAGGCCAACCTTCTAGGCCACAATTAGAAGTACTTATTCTTGAAGACACTGATTATAGTTAGAATATTCATTCCTAGAAAAATATAGTAAAATTATAGAGATAATCATTTTCAATGTCTAAATCTAAGAGTCTACCTAATATAGAGAAATGTATTGATAAGATTTTCCAAGTAGGTATGGCCAAGATAGACACTGAAGAAAATGAAAGTTATTTTGAAATTGGAGAATCTTTTAGGCCTTCATTAGACTCTCAGATAAGAACTTTAAATTCTCAACCCTTTTTCTAGAAATTCAATTGTGAGTCACCAAATAAAAAGAAGGAAATGATTTATGCTATGCTATTTGGGGCCAGTGTTCAGATCTATGGTCTTAAAAAAGATCCCTTCAGTGTCAGCCAACAAATTGCCAATGGATTTATAGAAGATATTATATAATGGTGGGATACTAGTGGTCAATAGTTTCATGATATTATTTATGCTCATCTTGAGCCAATCTCATGACTTTGCAAGGCTTTGCTATCAAAATTTGTAGGAATAATTGATAATGAAAAAGAATCAAATAAAGTTAAGTTTCTCAAAGCTCAGTTATGTGACATGAGTAGGCTTGATGAATATATGTGTTACAAGGAAAACTTGTTTTATACTTTTGGAGAAATATTTAATCTTGCTTATAAGATCAGATATATAGAATCATTTTCAAATTATTTTTCTACCAAGTACAAAGCTGCAATGGGTGATAGTCTTCCAACAATGTCCTTTGGAAGGATAAATTAGAACATCATGGCAAGTAATGAAAAATTGTCTGTAGAAAGAAAGGCACAAAAAAAAACTATGAAGTTTCATAAATAGATAGGTGTAAAGTTTTGAAATTCTCTAGATGATAATTTTTCTTGTACTGATGTCCATAAATACATACAACATAAGAGGAAGAAGAAGAAATCTCATTCCTGTAAGTGTTCTCTTGAAAAAGAATTTACTTATAAACCTTGGAAGTCCAGGTATAAGTTTAGAAAAAAGAAGTTTGGACTAAGAAGGATATTTAGGAAAAAGAAACATGGTTTTCAGAAGAAGCCTATTAAGTGTTTCATTTTTCAAGGAGATTATTATGATAATAAATGTCCTAATAAGAAAATCAAGTCTAATAAGCTTAATTTTCTTGAATAGTTTCGGTATTGATGAAGATGAATATGTGTTATTATCAGAAGAAGACAAGATTCAATATGAATCTGATATTTTATGGGAAGTATCTAAAAGTGATGAAAATTAAATAAATATGAATCTAGTAGAGTCAAAAATAGAAAGTGAATCATCTGATTATGATTCTAAAATTAGATTTTAGATTCATATGATTTTTCCCCTTTTTCTAATACTTTAAGCCTATCCCAATAGGTCTCCTTCCTGAAAGAAAGATATGACAAAACTCCTACCTACATGATTTCTAAAAAAATGTTTTCACAAAAGAAAATTATTATTATTGAGAAAACATATTCTCTTCACCTAGGTCAACAACAAAGACAAAAGGATATTTTGTCAAAAGAATTTCAATCCAAGCATCAAAAGACATCTCAAGTTGAAGTTACCTATCAACCTGACACTTCTGATAGAGCTACCTAGTGAATAAATCATATCTCTCTATTTCAAATTTTTCTTGCCAAAACTTATAATGAATTGCAAGATCTTTTAAAAGAAGAAGGTCTTGCTAATGAACAAGAACTTCTCTTTTAAGAAGAGCTCATACAAGTTTATAATGAGATATAATCTCATTTTTAGGAAGGGGATACCTCTCAAAATAGTTCAAATATTCATCAAATACTATTATATAGTACTAATAATCTAGTATGTGAAATTTAGATTAAATGGGATGGTTTTAATCCATATAGTCTGGATGTCTTGTTGGATACTGGTGCTGATATTTCACTTGATAGATATCACTCAATACTTGCTGATATGTGGAAGGCTAATTTCCACTGATTAACCTTCAATATAAAGATAGTGGTTTTAGAATTATTTGTTTTTATCCTTGTTGTGCTTAGTGATTATATTTATCATTTCAAGGTGGTTCAGTATGAAATTACAATGTATGACATGATGATTAGATCAGACAATTTGGCAACTTGCTATCCTATTATGATTCAATTACATGAGATAATTCTTACACAAAAATATTCTTTGTACAAAAAATCTAGATACGAGAGTAGAATTCCATTGAAAGAAAATCCAAAAGAAACTAGTGTACACCAGATGAATCTAGCAAAAGGTAAATATTTGTCATGGTAGTATTGATCCTATAATTGAAAATCTTAAGGAGGATTACTATTTTGAAAATCCTTTAGCATTCAAAAATATAAAACTAAATGAATGTAGTTTTGAATTCCAAATGATAAAAGATAAAGATGGTAAAGAAATGGAACCTAAGTTCAAGGTGCATCATTATAGAATGTCTCATTCACTTAGGGAAGAATGTTTCCAAGAAATAAAATAGTTGAAAGAACAAGGTCTTGTCAAATATACCATTATCCCTTGGGCATGCGAAGCTTTCTATGTAAATAAAAGGTCAGAATAGGTCAGAGGAAAGAAATAATTAGTTATAAATTATATACCTCTCAATAAATATGTTTTGCCTATGTAGCATCCTATTCATTCAAAGAATGAAATTCTACAAAGAATTAATGGAAGCAAGGTATATATTAAATTGATTTTAAGTCAAGACTCTAGTAGATACAAGTGGTAAAACAAGATAGGTATACAACTACATTTGTTACTCCTTTCAACCAGTATGAATGGAATGTTCTACCTTTGACATGCAGATCTGCATCGAGTTCTTAATATATAAAATTTTTAGATGAGGTGTGGGTGAGCAATTAACGTGATAAAGTATTCCATTTGTATCATTGGTTGATTAGGACGTGCATCTCCATCTTAATAGGAACAATAGAATCAAAAACCATACTCAAGACAAAAACATGTACCATACCATTTCACATTGCCATACCGTTGCCATTGTTACATATCCTTTTTCCATTATTGTAGATTCTATCAATTCACCTAATCACTTGGGGGCAAACCATCTTACCATTTTATCCAATCTATCTAGACCATAATTATCCTAAGCAATACCATGCCATCATATCACTACATTCCTATGTAGACCAAAGCCTATTTTTAGTTATCCTACCCAATCCTATTTTGATCTTGGTTCATTTGGTTCTTTCCACAATTTTTGTGAGGGGATTCCAATCAAGTTTGAACAATCAATCTAATCCATATTTATAATGATAGTCTACAAAATTAGGGTGATAATTGATTTGGAAAAATATATTTCATCCTGTCATGTTTTTTTATGTGAGCTTGATTATAACCACATATGGGAAATAAGTTTTTCTCTAGTCTTGTTACTAATTACAAATGCATATGGGCAAATTAGTATTATTGATTAGTGTCATTGTATCTTATTCATAACCACCTATGGGAAAACTAGGGTTAAGACTTGTTTATTGATGAGCTTAGAATATAGCTCATTCTAACACGAGAATTCTATTGAATCATCTTAAATAGGATACTATCTTATTAAAATCATAGGTTGTTAAGTAACTATTATATGGAAAATAGGTATTTGTTTTGTTTATGATTAACCAAAGACTAAACTTATACTTTGCCATTAACGTCTAACACAATTACATGTTTTAGTGATTGTCTGATTAAAAGGAATGCTCAAAGATAGGTGATTCCAGAATAATATAAAGAAAGTTCAATTTTGATTTCCATTTGACAAAGTTTTAGACTCACAGGAAATGGCATTCTTTGGAAGGAACAAAACTACAGACTCCACAAGCTCAAAACTACA
The DNA here is from genome assembly GCA_037957365.1 of Torreya grandis. NCBI lineage: Eukaryota > Viridiplantae > Streptophyta > Pinopsida > Cupressales > Taxaceae > Torreya > Torreya grandis. The sequence continues at coordinate 189,707 of JARHVA010005894.1, forward strand.
GACTCTACAGGCTCAAAACTACAGACTCTGCAAGCTCAAATCTATGAATTCCATAGGCTCAAATCTATGGACTCCACAAGTTGAAATATATAGACTCGATAGGCTAGAATCTATGAATTGTATAAGTCACTTCTTCCTACTCTGTAGGGTCAACTCTAAGGACTCAATGTGAGCTAGCTGAAAACTAAATAAAAAGAGAAGAATCATTTTAGCTGATGTTTGTCAAGAAGATCGATTGTTTGCTATTCTGAAGGATTTGTTCATAGTATTTTAAGACATGTAGATACTAGTTCTATTATAAATTGATACTCCTATTTTCTAGTATAATTGGATTTATAGGAAATCCAATCTTCTATATTCAAATGATTGGATTAACTAGGAATCCCTATTTTACTTCATATCTATTCTAAGTTAGTTGTATCAACATATAATGAAGAACATGTTACATTCAAAGAGATAACAAATAATAGAGAATACAGAAGACAGTTTTCTTAAGAAGGGGTATTACAGAATATAGTTTAGTTGTAATTGTTTATATGAATTATATTTTCCAAGGTTGATTATATTCTGTTCTTGAATCTAAAAGGAGCAAGGGCCCACTCTGCTCAGACATAGGAATTGCTACAAGTATTTAGGTAATCTTATGTTAATTCTTGAATTTAAGTTAATTAGTGTTTTGGTAACAATTAAATTTCATTAATACAATTAGATTCAGAAAGCATAAAGTATTCCTTTATTCAAAGTATTTCCTTTCTAGCAAGTGTGTTATTTCTTTCAAACAACAAGTGTGTTATTTCCATTCTAGCAATTGTGTTATTTCTTTCAAATAGCAAGTGTGTTATTTATTTTCCAGCAATTGTGTTATTTCTTTTCTAGCAAAGTGTGTCATTTCTTTTTCAGTAAATGAGTGGCTTGTAAAGTTCTTTTGTTTGTTTCCATCAAGATAAAATTCATTAGTTCTAGGAACATTTCTAGATAAGGATAGATTAGAACCAACACAACACCCCCACATAGTATATATCTAGATCTACTATCTTGAGCCTTACTACAAATAGCTTTGTACACCAACCCTAGGTGATAAGACATCAATCTAACTATTGATTAAATGAGAGTTATAATGATAGCTCGTAATTTTTGGTGCCATTGCCGGTGATCACGGTGTTAGTAAGGTAGCCAATATTGGTCTAGAGTAAAATAAAAATATATATAGAAAACCTATCAAAATTCCAAAAATATTAAGTTAATGAACCATACCAGAGATTCTAAAGGACAATTCAATCCATAACTTCCACTAGAACCATAGGTTGAGACTCCTTCAAAATCTTCACGTAGTAAATCAGAAAACATACGTGAAATTCATCTACAGGGATCTCTAGAAACAAGGATAGAAACCAAGATACTACCACAAGAAACCCCAATTGGACAAATTCCTGAAGATCAATCTCTCATAGGAAGACATCACTTAGGAATTACCAAAGATTTGGAAGAAGCATTTCAAAGATCCATAGCTGAGGAAGAGTTTGAAAACTTTGAACAACCCACAATCAATACTACAAACATCCAGTGGGAAGATAACCCTAGTTTTGAAACTTCATCTGAAGAAGAGAATATGGCTCTTTAACAAAATCTACCAAATCCACAACTGGCACAGGGAAGGAATTTCTCTTTTCCTATTGTTACAAATCCTACTAATCAGACCCCCATGAAAAATATTTCACCTACAAATTTGCCAAATTTTTGGGGGAGATCTACTGAAGATCCTGATCAGTTTTTGTTTGAGTTCAAAGTGTTGTGTCAAACCTATGACTATACCGTAGACAGCCAAAAATTAAAATTGTTTCCATCTACACATAAAGATTCAGCCATTAGATGGTTTATGGGATTACCTGGTAATTCCATTAGAACATGGGATGACATGGAAACAAAATTCTTAAACAAATACCAAGATTACTGTAGGGTTCAAGAGAGAAAGGAAGACTTATTCAAAATTAAATAGAATGAAGATAAATCTTTAGAGAATTATTTGGATAGGTTCATATTCAGTCATAAAAGAAGTAGTTATCCACTCACTGAAGAAGTCCAAAAATTAGTATTTTTAAAAGGATTGGATGAAGACACTAGGGATGCTTTAAACTTGACGGGAGGAGGAGACATCAATAAACTAGCTTTTGATTAGATTTTTGAGCTGTGTACCAACTATTCTTGAACAAAACCTAGAATTAGGAGAGGGAGAGATGGGAAATATAATGAAGTTGGAAAGCTAATGGAAGAATTTTCAAATCTAAAGATTGATATTGTGGTAACATTAAATAGTACTTTAGATGGCCTTCAAGCCAGGTCTAATGCAACAAAACCATTAACAATTTACCATCCTAAGTGTAGACAAAAACATGCACTTAGAGATTGTCCCTTAGACAAAACCAATGTTTCATCATGTGGGATCTGTGATACCACAGATCATGACACTAAAAATTGTTCGCTATTGTCTATTTTGAAGAATCAAATCAAAACACAGAACCAATCTATTGAAGAAATAAATTATATACAAAGACAAAACTTTGTCCCACAAAACTAGGCACAAGGACAATTCAATGTAAGAAACCAAGTTAATGCATGGATGGCACCATGGAATGTTTTAGTCCTTCCACCCTTTTGCAATCAACCTCAAATTCCACCAACCTAAAACCCATGGGGGGGACAAGAGTGGACACCAACATCTCCTTGGATGATGCCACCATCATAGCAATAATGGGCACCACAACAACAGTGGATACCATAGCAATATCAGCCATGGAATCAATAACGGAACCTGTAGTGGGGTTCACAATAGCAATTTTCCCAACCAAGGAAATCACCCCAACAACAAACTATTATGCCACCTCCAATCATTCAGCACCAAAGGCAAGTAAACCAACCTCCAATGCTACTTAACCCATAACAAATCCAAAAAATAAACAACCAACACCTATTTATGTCAATGAATAGGAGGAAACAATGACTGTTGGAGCTATTGAGTGTTCTCATATACACTTAAGGTTAGGAAAAACCATACAAAAACCTCCGATCATCATTTTTGAGATACCCGATGAAAATGAAAAAACAAAGTTATCTCAGCCAAGTACTCAACAAACTGAAAGCAAGATGAGTCCTAAAGGAAGGAAAGAAAAAACTAATATACCAGTAGTTCCTTTTCTTGAAAGGTTAAAATAAATTAATATTCAAATAGACTCAAACTTGGTCCATGTATTGTAGAAGATCAATATAGAGGTACCCTTATTGCAAGCTATTAGGGATATACCTGAATTGAACCAAATAGTTAAGAGTCTCTATATCAAAACACCTAGAAGGAAAGCAAGGTATCCAAAAACCATCCATGTAGATGGCAAGGTCGTTGACGTGTTGGCAAGGAAACTGTTAGTTCTATAGTATGCAAATCTAGGAAGCTAGTCATTACAGTCACAATTGGAGGGAAAGAAATTCCCAACTTCCTAGTGTATCTGGGAGCAACAATTAATGTCATGACAACTGATACCCTTGAGACATTATCTCTTATCAGAATGCAACCCACAACTACCATTTTACAAATGGCAGATCAATCAGTAACCAAACCCGAAGGGACAATAGAAAATGTGGAAGTGTTAATAGAATCTTGGAAATATCCAATAGATGTCATAGTGCTACAACCTAAATAAAAAAATTTGGGATATCCCATCATCTTAGGTAGACCATGGTTAGCTACTGTGACAGCTTTCATAGATTACAGATTAGGAGATATGACTATCTCCAATGGTTTAAAGTCTAAGTGTATCTCTTTGTATCCTCCTGCAAAACCATCAATTAATCATATACAAGAATTGTGGGTGGATGAATTAGATAACACACTAAACAGTGTGTCATTTTTAGCCATGATCACTATGAAAAAGCACTTGGAAGAACTGAATGAAACCATATATCCAGAATCTACAGACTTTGCCAAGCCAGAATCTATAGACTCTGCCAGGATAGAATCTATAGACTCTGCCAGGCCTGAATCTATGGATTTTGTGAGACCAAAATCTACGGACTCTGCCAGGCTAGAATCTATGGACTCTGCTAGGGCAACATCTAAGGAATTTTATAGTATAGATTTTGCTAAACACTATAGAGCTTCCACTTCACATTCTACTAACACCTCCTCATTTTATGACCATAGAATGACTCAAGAAAGTGTGAGAGAACTAGCTAAACAACAACAAACACACTTCTTAGACATGTTCCATTGTTCTTTAACATGAGTAATCCCTCTTGGAGAAGAATTTGTTGATAACATTGCCATGTTCCATAAATTACTTCCTCATTTGTGTCCTTTTAATTCATTAATGAGTGAATTTAAACAAATTGAATCTAGTCATTCAGACACTAAACAAATCATGATATTACCTGGGAAGATTCTAAACATCAATAGCTGGTTGAAAAATGAAGAAGAACAAATTTTTGAAGTACTAGAAAGACATACCAAAGATTTTTCTTGGGATTATGCTGACATGAAAGGGATCCATTCTAACATCTGCACTCATCACATTTTTATAGAATCTGTCAAGCCAGTAAGGCAACTGCAAAGGAGGATAAACCCATCATTAAGTGAGATAGTTAAAATAGAGATCCAAAAACTATTAAAGGTTGGATTCATCTACCCCATCTTAGATAATCAGTGGGTTTCACCACTGGTTATCATACCAAATAAAAATGGGAAGTTACGGGTATGTGTAGATTATAGGGAACTAAATAAAGCTACATTGAAGGACTATTTCCCTTTACCCTTCATTGATCAAGTATTTGATAATCTATCAGGGAAAAAATAATTTTCCTTCCTAGATGGGTTTAGTGGATATAATCAAATAATAATAGTAGCTGAAGACCAAGATAAAACTACATTTACATGCCCCTGGGGAACTTTTGCTTACCAAGTACTTCCATTTGGACTTTATAATGCCCCAGCTACTTTCCAAAGAGCAGTTCTAGCAATATTCTCTAACCTTACACATGATTGTGTTGAGGTATATATGGATGATTTCACTATTCATGGTGAAACATACAAAGAAGATCTTACCAATCTAGAGAAGGTACTAATCAAATGTGAGGAACATCGGTTATCTCTAAGTCATGAAATTTTTTTATTAATGATGAATGAAGGGATAGTGTTGGGACACCATATCTCTACAAAAGGCATTCAAGTAGACCTAAAGAAAATTGAGATTATCTCCAACTTGCCCATTCCACAAAACCAAACTAAAATTAAAATCTTTTTGAGACATGCTTGTTATTACAGCCATTTCATAGATAACTTCAGTCAAATAGATGCCCCCATGTTTGCCTTGATTACAAAAGAGAGTAAATTTGAATGGAATGATATATGTCAATAAGCCTCTAAGGCTATTAAATCCAAACTCATCACTGCACCAGTGTTGAGGGGACCAAATTGGACTCAACGATTCCACATCTATACAGATGCTTCCAACACATCAATAGGAGTTGTTCTTGGATATAAAGATGAAGATGACCACATGTACGCCATTTACTATATCAGCAAAAACATGACACCTGTAGAAAGAAATTACACCACAACTGAGAAATAATTACTGGCTATAATCCATGTAATAAACAAATTCAGACATTACATAACAGGCTACAAGGTATTTGTCTACATAGACCATTCATCCATATGATATCTTATAAACAAAACAATTGTAAGAGGAAGAATTATCAGATGGTTGCTGCTTTTACAAGAATTTAATATTACCATTATTGAAAAACTAGGCGAATTTAATGTGGTTGCAGATTTATTATCTAGGATGAACACTATAGGTGAAGAAGAACCAGTAGAAGATGACTTTCCAGATGAACAGTTATTTTTTATTTCGGCAAAATCTCCATGGTTTGCTGATATAGCCAATTATCTAGCCACAAGGAAGTTTCCTATGCATTTCTCAAAGAAATAAAGAAAATTATTAATTAGAGAAAGTTCTTCTTTTAAATGGATTAATGGAATGTTATTTAAACGATGTCCTGATCATGTGTTCTGTAGGTGTGTGACAGATATAGAAGTTTATGATATCATTAGAGCATGTCATGATGAACCAAGAAGAGGCCACTATTTAGTTCATCAAACAATACATAACATTCTAGGGGTAGGATATTATTGGCCTCAACTCCATTGGTAGGTGAAGAGATACTGAAACACTGTGATGCCTGCCAAAGAATTAGACAACCAACTCTTTCAATGGAAATGCCTCTTCATCCTCAGCTGGTTTTATAACCATTTGAGAAATGGGGGATCAATTTCATAGGCACTATGGATCTGCCATCTAGAAGAAAAGAGTATCTACTGGTATGTACTCATTATGTAACTAAATGGGTAGAAGTGGAAGTCCTAACCCATGCAATAGAGGAAACAGTAGCTGATTTCTTGTACTTTAAGATCATGCAACAGTTTGGTGCTTTGAGAGAAATAGTTTCAGATCAGGGACCCCAATTTATGTCCAATATGATAAAACATTTCATGCAAGTATATTAGACTTAGCACAAGAAGACATCCCCATATCATCCACAGGCTAATGGACAAGTTGAAGTCACCAACAGGGAATTGGAAAACATCTTGACCAAAATTGTTGATTTTAGTAGAAAAAATTGGGTAGACAAAGTACCAAAAACTATTTGGGTCTACAACACCACTTGGAAAACAACTAGATTTTCACCATATTAACTGGTTTTTGGTAAGAAAACCCTCTTTTCTATAGAATTTGAATTATAAAACTCTAAAGACTGCTCTTGAAGTAGGAATTGAGTTAGAAGACATGCAGAAAGAAAGACTGTTACAGCTCAATCAACTGGAAGAGATGAGGATGGAAGCATTGCAAAGAATAGAAATGCTACAACACTAAAGAAGGATTTGTCATGATTCTCAGATCAAAGAATGAGAATTCCATAAAGGAGATTGGGCACTTTTATTTGATTCCAAGTTTCAGCAATTCAAAGGGAAACTATGAACTAGATGGTTGGGACCCTATCAAATTGAGGAGATATTTGACAATGGATCTATTAAGATGATTCCTATTGATGATAGTAGAAGGGCCATGATTGTAAATGGATATAGGTTAAAACTTTATCAAAAACTTGTAAATAGAGAAGACTTTCTCCATGAAATAAAGGATCAGGTGGTTGTTCTAGAAGAGCTTATTTCTTCAAATGAAATCACCACTGATCTAGAAGGATCTGCTTCTTCAGCAACACCTGATCTCTGAAAAAGTTATTAAAAAAAACAACAATGAAAACCCTCAGGCATTGTTGGTAGTCTTGGTTTGAAAACTAGCTTGCTGGTGAGCCAAGTACTAGTAAAATAAGCCTTTTCTAGAAAACTAGTTTTATTGGCTGGGCAAGGACAAAAGACCAAAATAACAATGCAATATATACAAATAAATTATGGATGTCTAATCATTCCCTACACCTGGCTTCCTTAGAATAATCAGAATATTCTTTTCTTATTTGTAACTGATCCATGTGATTCGTTGTGTAGGATAGATGGTAGGAAGGGCGTACTCTGAGGTAAAGGTATGTAGAATAGAATCTATTTATCCACAATTAGTTAATTAAATTTTTTTTATTTAAATAAGATTCTTTATATTGAGATGACTAGGCCTTAAATTAAATTTGATCCTTTCCAAAAATGGAGGAACCTTCAGATCGGATAAACATTCAAAGTGGATGATTTGGTAATGACTATGTGTAATGATTCAATGGACACCTCATGTGCCTAATATTATAATGATGATGATGTGATGTCCTCAAGTCACTTTCAAAAAAGAGCTGCCACCACAAATGTTTATGTCACCATACCCCGCTGACATTTCATTATATGACATGATGTCTGGCACACTCTGTAGAAAATCAATGCAGGCCACGGAGCAGTGCATAACAATCAGTCCTATGAGCTCACTCATAATTGCTACACTATTTTCCCTCTAGTGAACAACATTGTTATCAGTCTCAAGTAGGTTCAAACCCTATTTTAAATGAGAAAGCCATTTTAACTGGATCACAATCAGTGCAGGTATTTCATTTTGAATCAAAACAAAATAATGGGATAGAAGACAAGATCGGAACCAAAGAAGGCTGCAAAATTTAACAAGGACAAAGGCTCTATGGAGGTATTAAGATAAAATGGATGGTTACCCTTCATCCACAAGTTTCAAGGGTTTCATCAAGAGCTAGTAAGTGAATTTGTTTTTAATCTCACTCTTGATAACTCAACTATTCATGGTGTAGTAATTCCCATCTCGACCTAGATTATAAGCAAAGTAATTGAAGTTACAAAAGAGGGAATGAGGGTAATAATGAGGGCCTCATTTAATGATTTAATCACCCAATTCAATTTGAATGAACAAACTGGCACTTCCTATCTAGTTGATTCAAGGGGAAAAACTAAGGGGGTCAGTAGCTAAACCCTGGAGGTCAGTAGCCAAATGGGTAATCAAGTATGTTACATGTGAGGGACAGACTAGTTTTTTAGGGGGTGAATCCATGAAAATATTCATACATCTGAAGCATGGAAGCTAGAACCCCCAATGCAAAATGAATCTTCCATACTTTTTGTACGGAGCCATCCAGGTCTTGGCCACAACTCCTAATGCTGCCCTAAGACACCATGGTCTCATCCACTTTCTCATTCAGCATCATTTGTTTCAATAGAGTACTAAAACCTGGGAGACGTTTCTAAACAATGTAATACCAAAAGTATCAAATTTACCTATGCCTGAGTCTACAGATTTACCTCCATCTGCTCCATCAACAAGTGGTACAATTGTAGAGCAACAATCACAGGATGAAACCTCTTAGGTCATTCCTTCTACTTCCTCAAGGAGGATTATAATGTATCAAAGTCAAGAAACTATACAACCTTCTTAGTCAACACAAGAACCTCAGGTATCTGATTTGTAGCCAACTCCCCTATCTAGAAGGAGAAAACTAAAATAGAAGGTTACTTCAGAACCTGAGAAGACCAAAGCCCTATAACAGGAAAAGACACTTAGCCAAGTGTGGCACAAAGGGTAACCAAAAGATGAATATGATTGATTCTAGCTGATGATGATGAACAACAAATTATAGATATCCTAGGCAACCTTAAGACAACATCTCATTTTGTTGAGCAAACAAATTTAGATATTGAAGAGATTCCTATTGGATAGAGTTCTCCACTTATCATGGAACAACTTACCACAGAAGAAGTTACAGATATGGCCCAAGAATCAGAAAAGGTGGAGCCATCACATCTTTTAGTTGACATTCAAAGCACTAAGGGAAAAGTTATGTATGAAGAGAAAGGAGGACCATCCAGTCCAAATGATCCAATTGTACAGTTAACTCTGGAATTGTCCCAACTTCAAGCTCTGATCCAAAAATAGGCACTTGAAATTACTAAGGTAAAAAATCAACTTTAAACCAAAGAACATATCACTTCTTTATTAAAATAGTAACTAGATACTACATCTGAAAAACACATTGCAGAAATACAATAGTTGAAGATAGTATCTTCTGAACATGAGGCAGAAATTTAGAGGTTGAGAGCAGAAGTATAGATGAGAGATGCTAGATAGGTAGATGTTTGGGTATATGTAGAGAACCTAAAGAAGGAGAATAGGAAACTATAGAGTATGATAAGTTCTTCTGAAAATCCCTACAGCACTACATTTGTTCCTTCCAAGACATATGTTGACCAAGGATGCCAAACCACCTAGACAGGTAATTCTTCTTTACAAATACTGGATCAAATTGATGAAGAGTACCTTAAACTCAAGTAGAAAAATAAATTTTCACATTCTTCAAATAAAGAATTAGAAAAATAAAAATAGGGATTGGAAATTCAAGTCCAACAAATTAGAAGATAGATTACAAGATGCATGAAAACAAGGAGAGTCTCTTTTGGCCTGCAAAAATATTTCTCCTGTGCATAGTCTATTCTTGTTTGAACAGTTTTATAGATGGAAACTCCTTAGAATTTCCTATAATATTCCTTATAAAATCTTGCAACCAACCATATTCCTTGAAATTTTCTATGATTCACAGCTTGACCAACAAGATTTACTCTATGTATTTTATCTGCATGATTTCCTCTTAGGAGACCATGACCACAACAAGTTCCTGATAAATCTTCATGTGGGGGAAGTTTAGTTGAGGGCATTACACTCTAATTTCAAGAACCAAATGGCATGGAAAATCTGATTTTAGGAGTATACAAACCATGCCAAAACCACAGGATTGTGCATTAGGCTAGCATTCTCTCTGCCAAGATTAGTTACCAAAACTTCATCAATGCTTACAACAGAGATGAAGTAAAGACACATTATTTGCATGATTTTTATGACTACACAATTTCCTTTGATTTATTTTCCAGACAGCATTTTGAAGTAGTAGTTTCTACAACTATAAAGAGATGGGATCAATTATCAGTATCCCTAAGAAGAAGAAAAGTCATATCTCTAAACAATATCAGGTGAAGCATGCAAAGAGCAACCTCAATCCTTGAAATGTTGATTGAATTCATAAACTCAGGAGGTGAAAAGAAATGGATTGGAATTAGATATCGACCCCCTCTGTTCATTATCCCTATTCCAGGATGGCAGAACTAGTCTCCACCGTCGAATGAACAATTTGATATCTGGAAACAAATGATTCAAGAGCATCAAGGCTTTACCAATAATGTATATAGGCACATCATAGATGAATTTGAAGATTATGACTTGAGTAAACATTTTGAATATAGATTCAAGATTCAGCACCAAAGATAATCAGTTTGTAATGGGACTTACAAAAGGTAAAGTCTGGGGGAAATGATGAGCTCAGAATATAGCTCATTCTGACACAAGAATTCTTTTGAATCATCTCAAATAGGATACTATCTTATTAAAATCATAGGTTGTTAAATAACTATTATATGGAAAATAGGTATTTGTTTTGTTTATGATTAACTAAAGACTAAACCTGTACCTTGCCATTAACATCTAACACAAATGCATATTTTAGTGATTGTTTGATTAAAAGGAATGCTCAAAGATAGGTTATTCCAGCATCATATAAAGGAAGTTCAATTTTGATTTCCATTTGTCAAAGTTTCGAACTCATAGGCAACATCATTCTTTGGAAGGAACAAAACTACGGACTCCATAGGATCAAAACTATGGACTTCATAGGCTTAAAAGTATGGACTCCATAGGCTCAAAACTATGGAATCTGTAGGCTCAAATCTATAGACTCCGTAGGCTCAAATCTATGGACTCCACAGGCTGAAATCTATAGACTCAACAGGCTGGAATCTATGAACTGTACAGGTCACTACTTCCTACTCTGCAGGGTCAACTCTAAGGACTCAATGGAGACAAGGAGTTTAATGAGCCAACTAGAAACTAAATAAAAGGAGAAGAATCATTCTAGCTAGTGTTTGTCAAGAAGATCAATTATTTTCTATTTTGAAGGATTTGTTCATAGTATTTTAAGACATCTAGATTCTAGTTCTATTATAAATTGATACTCCTATTTTCTATTGTAATTGGATTTCTAGGAAATCCAATCTTCTATATTCAAATGATCAGATTAACTAGGAATCCCTATTTTACTGCATATCTATTCTAAGTTAGTTGTATCAACATATAATGAAGAATATGTTACATTCAAATAAATAACAAACAATAGAGAATATAGAAGATAGCTTTTTTAAGAAGGTGTATTATAGAATACAGTTTAGCTACAATTGTTTATATGAACTATATTTTCCAATGTTGATTAAATTATGTTCCTAAATCTGAAAGGAGCAAGGGCTCACTCTGCTCAGACTCAAGAAATGCTACAGGTATTTAGGTAATCTTATGTTAATTCTTGAATTTAAGTTAATTAGTATTTTGGTAATAATTTAATTTCTTTAATACAATTAGATTCAGAAAGCATAAAGTATTCCTTTATTCAAAGTATTTCCTTTCTATCAAGTGTGTTATTTCCTTTCTAGCAAGTGTGTTATTTCTTTCAAATAACAAGTGTGTTATTTCCTTTCTAGCAAGTGTGTTATATCTTTCAAACAACAAGTGTGTTATTTCTTTTCCAGCAAGTGTGTTATTTTTTTTTTGGCAAAGTGTGTTATTTCCTTTTCAATAAATGAGAAAATTAATTAGTTCTAGGAACATTTCTAGATAAGGATAGATTAGAACCAACACAACACCCCCACATAGTATACATCTAGATCTACTATTTTGAGCCTTACTAAAAATAGCTTCAGACACCAGCCTTGGTTGATAAGACATCAATCTAAGTATTGATTAAATGAGAGTTATAACAATAGCTCATCATTTATCATGCATTAATACATCACCTTGCCATTACTATTTTCATTTGACTAGCCATTTGTTAGATGTGAGAACTTGTTGAGACCTAGTTGGTTTTTATTCACCTCTTATGTGAATGGAATTACTATAACTTGAGGTCATTTTAGGAATATTTAGGTCATGATCAATTCTTTTTTACATCACCTTAGTCCCCCTTTCCATATGCTCTCACCATTTTGTGAGCAACCTAAACCTCACTCTCACCGATTTGCAAGCATGGGTCATTGCAGCCAGCTTAGCTATCTTATTGGAATATATAGTCTAAAGACGTGAATTTCCTTGAATATATGGTCCCACCTTGTGCATATTTTATCCCAAAAACATTATAACATGATCTATAAAATAACAAAAACATTATCTCACACTTCTATACATTTATACATTCCCATTCCACCATGCTACGCTCTTGCCATTTTTCAAGCATAGAAACATCAATTCATTTCATCTTATCACACATACTTACCATTTTACAAGGTCATTATTTCTCATCTCATTTGATTCTTCTTTTCCATACCATTCTCATTTTTTTTCATATCTTCCATTTCTTCTATAAAATTAATCATGTCAGTCTGATCATGATTTTTCTTCTATCCCATTTCCTAGGAGAACTACATTTGGCCTGAAGTTTATGTTGGAACATGTATCCATGGAAATACATAGGTATCATCCACTTGTCTTATACATATAGATTCAGCTCAAGAAACCCCTTCCCTTTCTTCTTTTTTCCCATTTCTTCTATCATTGTTCCTCATTAATTAGGGAACAATTGTCATTGTTCTTTGTTATGATGTGGTAGAAAGTAATCCCTCTACTGCATATGCATGAACATTTATCTTTAAACTAAACTAACTTGGTTTTTGTTTGTGTGTGTTATTTAGGTTTTGTTGGTGTTTTATTGTGATTTTGCACATATTCTTTTATTTATTTTCCTTTTCTCTTTTTTTATTACCTCTTGTCTTCATTCTTGGTCTTGTGTTTCCTTAATTTTTTTTGTTTGATTTTCCTTATTCCCTTTTGTGTTTCATAACATATTGATAATTTAAATAGATACCAATTGTTTATATCTTGATCCTATGTTATGACATTGTTCTTGAAATGTTTATTTCATTGTTGTTGGTGTCTTATTTTTCTATTTGATTTTGATTTTCTGTTTTGAGTTCAAGAATGCCTTGATGGTCCACATGGATCTTGATTATTCATATCATGGTCTCATGTCTTTAAGATGTTCTTGCCTTCTATATTTAAACATTTTTGTTCCTACATAAGTTTTGATAAATCATATCTTGATTTCGAGTTAGGTTCATTTATGTTTATCTTTTTCTTTATTTTTAGTTTTTTGTTTAAATGTAAATCGTTGTAAATCTAGTTTTATTCATTCCTTTACCATTATCCTTAGTTATATATATTCACATTTGAACTAGCTCAGTGCAATTAGAATATTATGTTATTCTATGTTATTCATACTTATGATGCCTAATTTATTTTGCTATAGCAAGCACTTTGTACTCAGGTCTCAAAGTCTTAAACGTCAACATCATCTCCAATGAATGATTATCAAGAACACTTTGAAAAACCTAGGCTCATGATATGGAGTTAGGCATCTAGATAACATGCATTTTAGGCTACTTGGTCTATACTTATACATGCATCTCTTCACATACATTGTGAGTCTAATCAATTCTTGGTCATTTTTCATCATTCCTCATTCCATTCTCTCCCTATCTTGGGTGAACTAAATTGGCCTAAAGTTCATGTTGGAACATGAGTCCATAGAACTATGTAGGTAGCACTCAATTACTATTGAGGTTGGCTTGACTATTTTCATTCTTCTTTTAATCTCTCTCATCACTATGTGCATTTTCATATGCTTTGTTTTATATGGTTTTCTAAGCCATTACACCATCGCATGTACATTTACACTTTCTCACTTTAACCTATCTTTTTGATTATATCCTTGAGGTATTTTTCTTGCCAATTTCCCATGTTGGGGCCAAACATTAGAACCATGTCTGAATCAAATCAGATTTACATAGGAAAAATCATTATTTATTCTTTATCAATGATCAAAATTCACCCTACTGGGGAAAAACTATTTTATCATGATCACATTTGCTCTACTATGGCACTTCTTATTATCTTCTCTTTGGATACCCAATTCTAGTGGTGCTTCCCATCCTAAAGTAGAATATTATCCCTTTTCCTCTAATATAAATCTCTCCACATTTAATCCCGTGATGGTAATATTTTAGTGTTCAACTTGTCTTGGGATTGATTAATGTCGTAAGCATGCAACTTATACTCTCAAATTAGGTACGTTTAACATGAGTCCCTTACATTTATGGATTGTATCTTTCTCATTCCCCATATCTCTAGGGCCTATTATACCTCTAATTATATTCTTATCATTGATGGTCATCACATGTGCAAGCATTAATTTATATGGATGTGATCTATTCTATGGGTTAACCTCTTTCTCTCTCTTTTCAAGAGTCCATCTTTCACTTTCATCCTAGTATGTCCTCTCGAGGGAACATCATGGGTCTATTCCAATTTCTTCTTGACAACTCTCTTTTTTGAAAATATGTTGTTTTACCTAAATGTCTCGCTATGCCTTCTCAAATAGGGGAAAAATGTAGACATCCAATTCCTAACACTATTTATGTTAAAATTTTCAATCTTACTCAAATTGCATTCAAATTGACATTTAAGGTCAAAATCCATGAAACATGTTAAATGGTTCAAACTTGTCATTTACGAGAGTAACTTTAGGTCAAAGAATCCATAAATAGGGTGAATCATTTTATGGGCCAACTAACTTTGATAAGATCATTTCGAGTAAAAATGACCATTTCACCATTTATTGCTCTAGATCACTCTTTTCTTCTAATTCATTGGTACACATAATATACCTTTTTTATTTGGTGTTGGCCATATCGTAAATGGGAATATGTTTCTAATGAATCTAATGTCAGCTTCTAATTCTTCCCAAGTCAAATTACAACTTAGTAATATGACATTGTGATCATTTTGATTAATTGAGGACCAACTTTCAAATAAGTGCAAAAATGTTGATTAACCTTGTTTAACGATAATTAATCTAAATCAAGACCTTAAGTGGATTTTCCATGAGATTTATTGAATATTTATATTTAAAAATTGATTACTATTAACTACATCATCAAGTGATATCATTTCTTGGGGAGACATCTCTAGGCCCTAAATACCACAAATATCAGGATTATGGGTCACCCATGCCTCTTAAATGCCCCTTATTCCAAGGTCACGAAGAAGATAATTATGGATTTAATTTGAAATATTAGGATTATCCATGGTCACACATCTCAATCTTGATATGGATGATCATGGTTGATCCTGACCAATATTAAAATTCTATAAATAGAGAGGCCATGAACATCATTTCAAATCTATTTTTGTGTAAGGTTACTATGCTCAAATATCTTCAAATATTGAATATTACAGATTTATAATACTAATTTTTTTCCACAAGGCTTTGCATTTGATCATAGATTTTGCTTGCAAGCTTCATTGACAGGCTAGTTTAGTGATTTCGAATCAAAATCCTAAGTTTTATGGAGCGTTCTTGAGGAATTGGAGTAAATTACCATCATTGTTGACAAAGACAAGGATTCCTGATCAAGGGAAAACATTTTTTTGAGCCATATGGGTATAGTGAATCCATTTGGGAAGGTAATATGGTGTTGCTTTCTTTCATTTATTTCTTGCTATCCTTTATAATTCCCATAGGAATAGATAGGCTTGGTTATTTATTTATTTATGCATGTTTCATTATTTATGGACTAACACTTGACTAACTTGCTTTGTAATTCTATCTACAACACCAATAGTAGGAGGGAGACAAATATATGTCCCATAAATTGGAGCCTATATATATATGTCCTCAATGTATGTATCCCATGATCAATCATAACATGTGTGATAATAGTAATTGCCTCAAAGGTGTCAATTTATGTGGCATGTTGAAACATTTTAGGTATATAATCATGTGTTATTATCCTTTTACTTCTTTAAATTTAGTTAAGTAAATTTTAGTCCTACCTAGAACTAGGTCTATCAAATGAGGACCCAACTCTCCTACCTTGGGATGCCTTTGTATCAAAATAATTTAGAATTTATTGCATCAAAAACTCACAATAATTTTTTTTCACAAGTTATAATATAATCTCATTAATATTTCATGGAATCTCATCAAACACCATCCACCACCTATCCAAAATGTGATTTTCTATCTCTATATGAACACACTAGTCATGATAATATGTTTGCAAGCCATTGGTGCTAGTTGGTTGGTTCCAATCTTATGAAATGAATAACACACATTTTGTTTTAGTATATTTTTTAACATCATCATATTATAATTTATTACAATAATATTATTTTAGGACCTCTATTTTATACATCACTACATCAAGTTATGAAGTGACATTTCCACATTCATTAAACATAGCCTACAATTTACATTCAATGGAATTGCATCTACTATGACTTTAGGATTGACAAAAACTATTGTTAACGATTTTTAATTATTGGCATATTATATTATGTTTTTTCATATAATTTGGTTTCTTCTTTTTCAAATTGAAATTATTGAGGGTTTTTTTAATGGTTTTATTCTATGTTTAATTCAATAATTAGGTCTATTTAATTTTGTATCTAGATATAGAAAAATATAAAAACACAACAACATTAAGCCAATGTGCGAGAGTTCAATTCAAAATTAATTTCAAAACCCTATGCATGAAAACATATAAATTTCAACATCAAAATTAAAATTTAACAATAAACATACTTGATACCATGATAAAAATGTTGAATCATATTGGCAGGATGCAAAAACAAAACATAGAACTTCTCTTCAAAACATGAGAGCTCCTTCAAGATAAAAAAATAAGACATGGGTTTGAGCAAATGCAAAAACAAATAGTGAAAATAAAAATGGTGGATGCCATTTTAGGACCAAAAATGGTGTATGCCCTTTTTGAAATGGTGTACTCCCTTTTATGAAAGGGAATGCATCATTTTTCCTTAGTGCAATACCAAGGCTGAAAAAAATTAAAAAAATGCATATGCCCTTTACAAAATGGTGTGTGCCCTTTGAAAAATAAAAAACTTTCCCTCCCCATGAGTGTCACCTTTTTTTCCCCTCAACTTTGTGCATCCACCAAAAAAATAGTTGGAATCTAAAAAAACAAGGATAAAAACATTAACAACATCTATGGAAAGGGGTTCTCAACATTTAATCAATAGATGGGTTCACCAATATGTTTTATCCAAATTTAAGGAACTAGAAGAATTCTAGACCCTAATCAGATAAAAAGTTGTGCAAGATAAATTTTTTACAAATATGCAATAAATGAGACAAAATAATTAGGAAACTACTAAATATAAAAATATAATAAATTTGGAAAATAAAAACTAATCACAAACTTAGCTGAAAAACTAAGAAGTTAAATGTTTCTATAACTAAAACTGAAAAAGATACTATGTTGACTAGGTACGAACCTGAAGTAATATTTCGCAGGGCTTGTGGATATGATCATTGTAAGTCAATAGTGTAGTAATGTGTTATTGTCTCTAGGAACCATTAGTCTTTGACAAGTATTAGATATATGAAATTTATGGGGTTCATATTTGATTGTGTGTTATATGTATTATGAGTGAGTTTATGATCCAATATGAAAACCATGGTATAACTTATTTTGAATTATAAACCCTAAATCAATAACACAAGAAGATGGATGTAATTACAAAGTTAAAATTCAATAGAAATTTAAGTTTTGATTGACCTCAACATACTTGTGTTGAGTGTCTCTTACATACTAATACTATGAAGATGGATCAAACTCAATGTATTTCTACCATGATATGGTGGTGATTTTGAAGGGCAGGTGTAACATCTTAGATGTTGGTGAAATCATAGTTTGGTTAAGTGATTTATCACCTTATAAGTATATTTGAACTTTATCACATGGATTCTAGGGTTTATTTAATAATAATTAGGGTAAATAGGAAAATTTATCTCAATGTCTAATTACAATTTTCATCATTTTTAGTATGGAATAATCTTTAGTGTAAAATGGTTTGAAATGTGGCTTTATAATGATATTTTTTTTAATTCCTTTTGATTAGGCTTACTAAACATTTGGGATGACCCTTTATTGCATTTCATTTTTATAAATCAATCATTATTTGGCAAGAAGACAAGAGTGATGAATCTAGACAAAAGAGTAGTTCATTATTGTCTATGCAGGGTGTTGTTTTCTGAAAACCACAAAAAAATATTCTTAGTAACAAGAATAATGTGTGTGTGTGTGTGTGTGAACTTGAACGATTTTTCATGATGAATAGGGAAATTCTAGGCTCATTGGTTTGGTTATAATAGTTACACATCTATGTGTCAAATTACACTAAATTAGTTAAATGACCCTTGAATAAATCATCAACTAAGTGGGTAAAAAGGTTTGTCACAAGCTGTGTGAATGTTAATTTATTTTTGTACACATACACTTTATCACTATAAAATTTCCATGGGCCTTTAAAGAAAAACATGGCATATATCTATATGCAATACATTATACATTACTTTGTCATTGTAACTACTCATTTACTTAACATATAGATAATATTCCTAATTAGATATATCATGACCCTCTAATGACCTATAAACTATATAATAAGTTTGAGAGGACTATTAAAACATATAATATTTTTATATTTTTGAAAAAAATGGATAAAAATTTTGTTATTATTATCATTTCTATATTTCAACAATGTATTTCAACTTGATTATGATTTTAGTGGGATAATTATAGGAGTGGTTTTGAGTCAATATGGTAAACCCATTTCTGACATTATTAAGAAGATAACGAAATCAAATAAAAGGTATTTTAGTTATGACCCCGAAATTTATTCTATCATACAAGATCTATATAATTATAGTTGTCACTTATTTTCAAAAGAGTTGATGTTATATATAGATTATAAATTATAGCATTTCATAAATAAAAATTTAGGATAGTTAAAAATTAAATGAAATCAGTTGAGTTTATCAATACCTATTTATTATTTTTGAAGCATATAAGTGGTAAGTTAAATAATGTTTTAGATGGCTTGAGTAGGATATCTATTTTAATGAATTATATGATATTGGAAGTCATTTTAGTTGACTAGCTGAAGGAATTGTACAAAGAGGATTTTAATTTATGAGATGCATGGGAAGTGTGGATGAATCCAACTAGCATGTATAAAACTTTATGGGTATAATATTTATTTTAAGATGGTTTTTGGTTCTAGTAATTGTGCATGCCTCAAGATTTAGTGAGGGAACACTTCTTGAAATAAAAACATAGTCGAGGCCTAGCATGTCATTTCAGTGTTGGTGAAACATTGGTAAAAATGAATGAAATCTAACATTAGCTGAGCATGAGTGTATGTGTAGATAATTATGTGCAAGGATATATAATTTTAAAAAACAAAAAGGGTAAATATTAAAATTCATTTATTTTATTAACCTTTACCTGTTTCGGAGAGGCCATGGAAGGAGATAATCATAGATTTCATATGTGGGATGCCAATAAATTAAAAAATAATGAATTTGTCTCAATTTTTTACTAATGTATTCTACAATATGGAATACTTCATTGAATTTATAAATATAAGTGAGGCACACATGTCACTAATTTTTTTGTGAAGAAGCAATGAGACTACAGACATCAGTTTCTATGGAGCATGATATCATATAGAGATATGAGATTCATTAGGATATTTTTTATGAATTTATATACAAAATTGAGCATGATGTTATATTTTATTTTATTCTATAATCCTCAAATGGAGTGAAAAACAAAGGTAGTAAATAGGATCCCTGGTAAATTGATACAATTTGTTTTAGAATCCAAATAAAAAAATGGGATATGAAATTAAGTTGATGTCTCAAAATAATGGGTTCTAAATCTAAGCAACACACTGAAGAGACATACCTTCAAAATGTGTTTATCAACAAAATATGAAATTTGTTAAATAGCTTAATATTTATTCTATTCTTATTTGTGATAATTTTCTTGACAATTGATAATTTTTCCTCCACTCTCACTCATTTCATAAAAATGTGCCTAATCTCTCTCATTACCTCAAAACATACGTACATCCAAATATAATTTTCATCATTTCCAATGTACCTTTCATTTTCTTTTATAAAAATCAAGTAAAGCATCACAGTTATCCCACTCATGTTGTTGAACTTTCCATGATTGAAAATAATGATGAGTTGAGAAGAATATTCAAGTTGAAAAATTATAACATGCCATTGACTATATCCAAAAAGCCTATGAACCCTATCTTAGAAGTCAAATCCAAATTCTAAGACATGTGCACTATTAGAATTTTAATTAAATATAAAATAAATAAAATTTATTTTTTAAGGGTTTCCATGGGATTTATTAATTTTATTATTCCATGTCCAAAGACCATTTTATCTCTAATTCAAAGTGTTGGAAATATTATTCAACAAACCACCATGCAGTAAGTAGTGTTTTCCCCTCAATGTTCAAGATAGTGAAGAAAATATTTTAGTGCACTTTATGAAGTGGACAAGTGAGTAAACACATGGAAATTTGTCAAAGTAAATGATATATCCAAACAATAATTGTTTATTTCTCATGCCAATAGTGTATGTGAATTATTTATAATTTGGTTAGATTGGTACATGTGAGTGTGTTATTCTCTATCTATATGGATTCATAGGATGGATAAGGCACTACTCACCAAATAATATGTAGTTATCCTACATTCTACCATGGAATTTCATCCCATGGTCATATAAATTGTTATCCCACATTTTTTAAATTGGGGATAACACCCAAAATTAATGTTCTAATAGGAAATTAGAGGTATATATAGGACCTAGATGACCACTAAATTTCAAGATAAGGATATTGACTCTATTTACCAATGGACAAGGCCTTAAATCACATTCAAAGTTTTCTTCCCAAGAAAATTGACAAAGGAAATTTATACATGGATAATATTAAAGATATGACATTCATGGACTAAGACCCAGATTTGAATGACATTGTGATACAATATAATGTTAATTATCTTTAAATTAATTAATTTATATTTTTGATCAGGAAAAGGAGTAGGTACATTTTAAAATAATTAAAAATCATGAAATCATTCCTTAATGATCTTAGGTAAAAATTCCCGTGAATGTGACAATGTGATAATTAATGCTAACATCTAGTATTTTAGCTTCTTTGATTTTGAATTTATGTCATCTGACACTTGTTTGTATTTTAATCTTGTTTGCATTTTAAACTAGTTAGCATTTATCACTTATTCATTTGGTAATTATTTATTTTTTTCACTTATTTGAATTGGTGCTAAATATATTTGGCACATACTAAATTCAGCATTTTTTTAAAGTCTTGTTTAATTTATTACTAAATTTGTTTAATTTAATAGTGGTTTTAAGCATTAGGATGAATTTTGACATCAAATTGAATCAACACAAAGTTGAATTAAAGTCAAAATCAAGCATCCATGAGCTAATATTATTTAATGTGAAAGTGAAAGGGATAAGTGATAACTATGAATGTTAATACACGGCATGTATATCATAATTTAAATTATAATCAAATTGATCCCATTCAGGGTGCTAATTTTTTCTTTAAAAAACCTCTTTCCACAATATCGTATGTTTTTCTTGCAGGTAACTAAAAATTATTTGTTCATTGAATGGGAAAATTATTATATAAAATAAGTCATATGAGAAAATTTTCCTTAACATGTATCCTTTATGGATTAATTGATTTTTATAATAAATATTTTTTTACATTTATCACTTTTAAAATTTCCTTATGTAAAAAACCCACAAAGATGAACAAATAAAATTAAGTATAGTAGGCCTAAGTGAAACAATAAGGGAATTTTAAATTATAAATAATTATTTATTTTTAACTAATAATTATTGTTCTACATGAAAATCACTATATAAAAGTTCAAAAAAACAATTTAACATTTATATTATGGAAAGCCTTTTGAAAAGCATTCCCAATTGCAATAATAAAAAAAATGGGAAAACACAAGTTAAGGTTGGTTTCGTAATAAGTTAGGTTTGGGTTAAAAGGTACTATATTAACTACATTGAGGGATAAAATATATATAAAAGGAGTAAAATCTTATATTCTTGGTTTTTTTATCTGTTGGAAAATTAGAGATTTGATTAAGTAATGAAAAATTGAATACACTGAGAGATAAATAAATTGAAGAAATTATATTATATTTTCATATATTAGTTTGACACAATATAATTGTCTATTATATAGCCATCATGTTAGAATAACAAATTCTT
>JARHVA010005894.1:225000-272500 GCA_037957365.1 Torreya grandis
TCATATCCATCTTCAAAATTTTTTCAATTTTTATTATCTTTGAATTATATAAATTATACGTCATGTAAAACTGATAATGCATCCTTATGTTTTTGACATTTTTACAATATTAACAAAATGACAGGAATTAAATTAACACTTTGGAATTTTTGACATAGACAACCCAATTTTGACTATGGACCCTAAAAAATAAATACATTGAACTATTTAAAACATAAATAAAATTTTTAATGACCTAACTTAAAAACTCTTGACATGTTTGATGAAAGACATTTATATTGACAACAACACTAAATTATATATAATGACTTATTAAACTAAACATATGTACCTAAAATATTGATTAACTACAAAAATTGAATTGTTATTGTAGTGACTATATTATTTTTTTACTAATGACACTTGATAACAAAACATATAACCTAAAATAACATAAACAACTTAATATCTTAATGACACAACTAATATGATTGACTATGATAAAAAATAGAAAATATTATTGATGGCTTTGACAAATGACATATATGACATGACTCATAATAAATAATCGTAAAAATTTAAATAAAGACTAAATTTTGTCAATTTTATTCCTATATGTATGGATTTGACCAATCGATAGATTGCATGGAAATTGTAGCAACATGCACAATAT
Source organism: Torreya grandis (assembly GCA_037957365.1). Lineage (NCBI taxonomy): Eukaryota > Viridiplantae > Streptophyta > Pinopsida > Cupressales > Taxaceae > Torreya > Torreya grandis. The sequence goes on from JARHVA010005894.1 coordinate 225,653, forward strand.
TCAATATCATAAATTTTGACCTCACACTCAAACACGCCTTTGGCATTGGAAACCTTTTCAACATCCTTTATCAACCTTATTAAAGCATTGACCATCTGCTCAGATTTTAACAATGGATGCAAAGTAGAATAAGTAATAACATATATGAGGATAGATCTTAGTTACTAATAGCATGATGGAAAAAGATAGAAAAAACTTATAAGACATCAATTTTGCCTTCGATTGCAAGACCCTATCCAGATCTGTATTGAGTTTGATCTTATGGAATGTTAGATATTGCATTAAAAAATGTTGAGTATGTAGATGGAGAATGTAATGAAGATCCTGAGGAGCAACTCAATAAATATTTTATATATTTCTTACACCACATGATTGATATGTTGATTTTGATCTTTTTATTGAATTGAATGATCAATGCTTTCATACATGGAAGATTTTTTTACACTTTGGCGATTCATATTCTTGCCTTCTACCTATGGGATTATTTGTTTTCTATATATATAATATCGACCTCAACACACCAAATGCCAGTGATAATTATCAATGTTATTCTATTCAACAAATTTGCCTTATCTCAAAAAATGAATATTCAATATACACTCAGCCTTGAAGTATTTAATCCACATGTAGGGCATATTTCAATATGGAATAAATGAAATCAAGCATTAAAAAAATGTGAAGACAATTTGACAAAGGATGTCACAACTCAGAACAATTTCATAATAAAATCAAAATTTCCTCCCACACATTTAGATGTTCATTTGATCCTATCTCTAAATTATCCATATTTATGATATTTATCTTTCATAATTTTTCACTCATATGTTTGACTTGATACCAGATAGTAAATCAAGTTTAGATATTTATTATCAACTAAGCATGCAACTAAAGTTGAACACAAAGAATAAAATAAAAACATAATATATTAATTATGTTGTTTTATCATATTAAAACATATAGGACTATTACAAATATATATAGGAAAAGTATTTCCTATATTTGGAGAGATAAAATCTTTGTAAATATCTCACCTAAACCAACTCCCAACAACACACTATATAAAAAATATATTGTTGACATAATATATTCATAAAACTAACAAACTCACTAAATATGAATATATTGTTATTGACAATATATTCTATTAACTAATAAATCTAACATGTAAAGTATTAACCTAATATTATTAAAATAATAATATTTATGTCAGTATTAATAATCTGAACACATTACACCTCAAAAAAATACCCCTCCCCCAAAAAAGAGAGACAAAGAAGATAAGGTAGGACTAAAAATCCCCACACTAACACCCCCATTAAGCATTTCTTATGTAGGCTATAAAATTGAGTCCCAAAAATAAGGCTTGATCAGGTACCCAAGTACATAGTGATGATCCTAGTATCTTGAAAATATGAAGGATGTGTGCCTCCATATATAAGTGGTACAAAATAGATGCATAATGTCACATGAGAAATGATATAGTAGGACCCTCTATAATAAACATTATCTCTTCCTTTGGGAACAAAACCCCAGAAGCTATCAGACTGATGAGTCCTGACTCAAGTGGAATGCAAATATGAATCATAATGTAGATATTTATAAAATAGTAAAATGTCTCCCTACTAATTCTCAAATGTGAGAAATGATTTTTAGGTATCATAGGACTAAATGTAGAAGATGTCAATGAATAAGCATGCAATGAAGGGGGGAGAATAGCCAGAGAAGAAGATAGACATAGACTATTCATTGAAGGTATATCCATAGGAAGAGGAGAGCAAGGTTCAAAAACCATAAAAACTAAATATTGGTTGACAAATGAAGCCCTTATATCTACAAGATGGATTTCCACATGAACATATGAGTCATTGATACTCTCAATGTGTATAAGCTCACTAGAAGAGTCCTATGAAATGCAAGTCTATGAAGGATCTAAAAGAGTAATAATCTACATAGGAATGGATGTAGAATATGTAATGAGACAACTAAGGTTTGGTATAATATTGTCTCATAGTGGGGGCTTGACAGAAGTAATATCACTATCCACTGTGGATGTATCATCACATGAAATAAAAGCAGGAGTGTGTAAAAAAGTCTCAAAAGAGACAATGGGAAGAGTGGGATTAAGTGGGATGTAGGTCATATTAGGATATCAAAAAAGAGACTCTAATATACTCTAAATAGTACAAGGACACTTTATATATTCCACATGGAAATTAAGGTCCATGGAAACATGTAGTAATAGAGTGTCATAAACCTTCTCACAAGTACTAACCCACTTATCCTATTGAATATGATTAGTGGTTTCATGAATATATCTATATAGGAATGGAATATGATTCTTATGTGTTATTAAGTTTTTCATGTAAGCATGCCGTGAAGCATAATTATCCTTCCTAATAAGGATAATTAGAAATAAAACAACTCTCTTCAACTAGATTCTCTCAAATGGGGTCAATGTGATTGAGATAAGACACCATAGAAGCACATAAATTCATGAAATAATCTATAATGAAACCTTTAATAATTTTCCTAAATGGGACAATGGGCACAACTAAGAATTCATCCAAGTGAGCAATCAATGTTGGAGTAAGGGAAAAAAATGGTACACACTCTAGAGATGGACTTCAAACTAATACAAAAATTAGTCCATACTGATGAGCATAATCAGTGCACAAAGTAAAAAAATAAGTCAATATAGCACATAGCAAGACAACCCTCTTATGAATATGTAACTTTATAACTTTAGTTGATTTCATTGAAAAGGTAGATCAATGGAAATAAGATTAAAAGATATGCACTATTGAAAAAATGGGCACTCCATTCTAAGTTACCAATCAAAATTTATAACAAAATATATTTTTCATCATTAATGGCATATTTAATTAAATTATAATTAAAAGTTTAAAATTTATATCTAAAAAAAGGGTAAGGGTCCTTCTAACATTGTAACTAGAACAAAGACCTTGACCTCCTCAAGACAATAAAAGACAAGCATATCCCTGCGCATACACTTCTACGTGCACTTATATAAAAAATGCTTATAAAAAGTTTTTCATTATTTAAAACAAAGTTATTAAAACATGTTTTAAATTTTAATATTTTTAGAAATGAAAACCAACTATTTAAAAATGGTTAAAAATAACATATTGTCAAAAAATATTTTATAGTAAATTTTTAATGTTTTTTTATTTTTAGTTTGGAATGAGATCATAGAGGAGCCTTGTGTGGTGCTGCCATGGGAGAGGATAGGATGGAATGAAAAACCAACATAGTTGTTAGATACATGCAAAAGTATATCCAAGAGGAGTATGGTGTCAAAAGAAAATGGATTTACCATGAGAGGAGACTCTAGGAGGATCAGGTGGACACATAGGAACAAAATTAGGATTATAAATAGTTTGGTGACTAGGTCAAGCTATTTGTAGTCACAAGGAAGGTAAAGAATTGAAGGTGGAGGCCATTTTTTGTGCCAAGATAAAAAATAGTAGTTTGATAACGCATGGCTATATCATGGCCTAGATCAATGCCATGATGAAAATATTTTGAAGAAGCTATACCTTCTAGTCTTACCAAGATTAAGATTTTGTTGCCTAATTTAAGAACTGATCTAATTCAGGAGCTCCTCATTTTCTTCCTCTATGAAGTCATATCTAGACATTATACATAGTATTAGGATATGTGAATCTTGACCACAATGGGTTTGATAAGAAACATGGATCTTGGTAAATTCTCTCAATCCAAAAATGAAATGTTGTCATCTCTATCAAAATATTTTTGCAAAGTATTGATCACCATTTTAGGCATAAACATGCTTTGATTACCCTAAACTTTCATGAAAAATGGATGGATTATCAAAATTATCATCTTCAAAATCTTCGCAAGGATTACATATTACTGCATGATACTACTCATTTTGACCAAAAGAAGATTTTTTTTCTTTCACAACCTGTTAAAATGAGTCATCATAGTAGATCATATTTGTCTTCAACTCTACAATCATTCATCTCTCCTTGCAATTCTTAAGTGATTTATGTAATTTGATGAAAATATTAGACCTGTACCAAACACAATAGTGGTAAGTTCCTCCCATCATTGGTTTGTATTATAAGAACTTTGACAATAAGAAAACCATTACAAAAAAAAATCAAACCCTTTACCAAGCAAAAAACCTTTCTGATGTGTCTTCCTCTCAGCTTTGATAAATTAAGATTATATTTATAGTAAAATACTAACAATGTGTAAATTCCTCTTAATTAATTCAGGAAAATACACAATAGAAATTAAATAAATAACTTGATGCTTATTACCAGAACCTTAAGTTATGATACCATGTTATAACAGGCCAATAGGTGATCTTCTGGTAGAGTGAGAACACAGAATTATACAATAATGACCCTACTTATATTCATAAATATGTAAGAAGATGTGAAATAATTCCCTGATGTGTTAAACTTTATTTCTTACTAATTATCTATTCTATTACAATAACCTGGAGAAGAAGAATATAAAGGAGTAACGGGGAGTTAACTCAAATAAGAACTCATGGTTAGACTGAGTGTAACTCACTATGTAACTCATATGAGAACTCATAGTGGCACTTAGTTGAACTCTCAATAGAACTCAAGGTGAAACTCACCCTCTCACCCACTTAACCTCTTATCACACCCAAGTAAACTGAAGCTACATGTGTAGGGATTATCAATTTAATAATTAAATATGATAATAAATATCCTACACTAACATTTTAAACTTTCAATTTCCCTTTTTTTAAGATTCATTAGATAATTAGTAATTCAAGGTGGAACTCACCCTCTCACCCACTTAACCTCTTATCACACTTAAGTACATTAAAGATACATGTTTAAGGATTATCTATTTAATAAATAAATGGAAAAATAAATATTATTCAACAACACCTCTGCTTAAGCATAGTTTACGTGGCTAGAAAAAAAATAGATCTCAAAGGGAATGCCTAATGAGTTACCTATGTACATTACAACTTTCAAAAAGTGGAGTAAAAGAAGAAAACCCAGTGGAAAAAGCTCCACTACCTTCCCCATCCCACCTCAAAATAGATACAAGGAAAATAAGGAAGGATTATAAAGGCGCACATCAACCAAAATAAATCTATAGAAAAAAAATTATTTATTAAAAATCTATAAAAGCAAGCCCTAGAGGGAGGAAGAGCAGAGAAGCCTAATTGGATAAAAATTTAGATTGAATCACCAAAATCTGAGGAAAAAATTTGAGAGGTGAAATTTTACAAGCATATAGGGTCAAAATATTATCAATTAGAACAATCAATATCTTAAAATATAGATATAAAAGGTTTAAAGCTAGACCTTAATAGGAAACAATCAAACCATATGAGGTTTTCTAAGATTATTGAGGACACCAAATGTTGTAAGCTATTTCTGATTTAATGGAAAATAAACTATACATAACTAATTAAAAATAAGGGACAATGTTGATCTATGAAAATTTAGTCATAAACAACATTGCAAATCTATTGACTTAAAACATGAATGTTGATGAATTTGACCAAACTTTATTTTATTTATTTTTTTAATTGTTAATGTGTGTTTAATATGTGTTGTCTTTAGATGAAACTTATATGACAAAAACATTTTTATTGCATACATGTAAAACATTCTCATTATACATGTGTATGCACCACTCAAATTGAATTATTGCACCACCCAAATTGAATTATTGGAAAGGTTGTAGTCCAATTAGTGTAGGGGATGGTAATGTGTATTACCACATTATCCTCTAACGTAAAAATCTTAAGAGATATTAAAAATGAATGAATATGGATTATAGCCTTAGAATTTTTTTGTAAATAAACACCCATCAATATTTCACAATAAACTCAATAAGATATTTTAGTCATATTCATGATACTAATATAAACTAAAATACTCAATTATCAAGACATTTATCTTTCAATTAAAAAAAATTAAAATCCTATTATATATTCATGAAATAGATTTATCCTCTCCCTCTTTACATCTTTTAATTTTGATGTATTTAAATAATAACTCTATTTCTATTCCAAAAATATTCCATAAAGAAAGAATTTAGTTTTAATGACTCATTGACAAATAATACTTTCTTTTCTTATTAGAATTAATTCTATAAAAATATTCAACTGCTACAAGAATTCATTCTTAATACCTTATGCACTCCTCAGGTCATGGTAGGTTTAGCTTTGTTTTATAGTAGAATTTAAAAAACAACATTTACCTTTTACAAATAGGTTTAAAGAGAAACTATGCGATATAACTTTTGATCCAAAAAAATATCTATATAATATTTTTTTTTTCAAAAAATTATTTGCATATATTATGGACTTACACAATTCATCCTATCCATTGAATCCAATGAGAAGGTTTTATGAAAATTTTAACATTTTTCGCATTCATTCTTAATTTTAAAAATTAAGAATTATTTTTTTATATTCAATGATACAACAATAAAAAATAGTGAAAGTGATTATCTATTTCACAAACTTATATATATATATATATATATATATATATATATATATATATATATAAAGTTTGAAAATTAAGAATGATTTCTTTATATTCAATGATACAACAATAAAAAATAGTGAAAGTGATTATCTATTTCACAAACTTATATATATATATATATATATATATCTGTGTGTGTGTCAAAATTTTATTTAAATTATTTTACACATTTTATAATTATAATTAAATTGATTTATAAGACCTAATAAATATATAAAATTATTTAAATTAAATTTAGATTAAAAACATAAAAAATCTAATTAATTTTTAAAGCACTTATTTATTAGATGAATATCCATTTACCATAGAATTATATACCCAATAAATATATCAAATTATTTAGATGGAATTTAGATTAAAAAATAAAAAAATATTATTATTTTTTAAAGCACTTATTTATCAGATCAATTTCCATTTGCCATGAAATTATATATGTACATTAATACAAAATTTTAAAAATGCTTTGCATCTTAACAACTTTAATAAAGTGCATATATAGACTAATGGGGAATATCATTTTCCTTTATTTTGGATGGTTGTCTAGCTGGATGTTTCCAAATATAACAACTATATTCTCATCTTCGTAGCCAAGTTACTATCACCCTCTCTTCTATGATAAATTGATTAAAAAATAACCATGAGTTTGAATTATCAATAAGAGTAAATAGAAAATATAAATTATTTCCCCTTTCTATGTTATATTGGAATTTGGATATCATGAGTTGAAGAGTAATTGAGACAAGTGGTTCAATAGAAATAAATAGAAATAACAAAATAACATGAAACACATAGCAACTTTTAGATGATATTAAGGAATGTTTTTGTTTTTGAAAATTATAGTTAGGTATAAAGTTGCAACAAAGTTCAATGGTTTTAAGGTGATATTAGGAGTGATTTTAAGGTGATGTTAAGGATGACTTTAATGAAATGATATAATAATGAATTTAACATAAAATTAAGGGGAAGTTATAAAAAACATCAAGGGAAAATTTTAAAGTATCATTGTAGAAAAATTTTAAGGTGATGATACGAGGCAAATTTACCAAAACCATCTTAAATATTAGAGTATATAATAAACTAATAAACATAGAATCCAAGATATCTACGAATATCAAACATGAAACATTGATATCCAATGATAACAAACAATATTCGAGGCTAGAGATTCATTCCCCTTTCCACATTTAAAAATTTACAACATGAAACATGCCTATTTCTCTGTTAAAGGATGACTATTGTAACACTTGGAAAAAAATATTTTGTCAAAGTAATTTTGGACATCTTCCCTTCATTCCTTGCACCATAAGGATAGGGAAAAGTTGAAGGGGAAGTTATTTCTTCTTATTAAAATAAATATTCTTTATAGGTCTTTATAGATATTGTAGGGAAAAATGTAGAATTAATATTGAAAATATCTTACCATATAAATCCTTCCACTTATCATAAAATTTATCTAAATTTTGTAAATTTGTAGTTTCCACTATTCACTAGGTGCACAATATGTTACAAATTTTTATGGTGAAGATTCCTTTTATTCCCTTAACGAACTTAAAACCCTACCATAGAACCACATATGCGAGAAAAATAAGTGTCGAACCCATTCTTAAAATAAGTCTTCTAGGTTGTTCTTTAACATTTATTTCATTTTTTCATAATATTTTGGTTTTGTTTGTGCCATCTCAAACTCACTATTGTAGAAGAGTACACTAAGTTTCATAGGATTAACGGCATTTAAATACCAATAAATATACACTACAATTAAAGGTTTGAAAAAATAACTAGGAAGGGGTGCCTTTTGAGCTATGTATAAAGAAACATTAATTGACAAAAGAGAAATTTCTATGAAGAAGCTCAAGAAACTAGTGCAAAAAAGCATCAACATGGTGTTGGAAGACCTATGACTACCTGATTTTCTTTTGATTACATCACTGACCAATCTAACTCCATATCATGTCTAAACCTAAAGGTTCAACTAGTATATTATGATATAAAATACTCCTTATAAGAATCCACTCCCCTCTCAAAAAAAATTGCCGCCTCATATGCCCACCTCAAGTAGACTATGTCATCCTTTCCATGTAGGACATCATCCTTCACACACAAGGCATTATCCTTGGTCCAATCATGTATCCTAAGGTTCTAGCTTCTTGTAAACCTATGTTTGATATCCTTTCTACTTTTGAGGCCAATCTTTCCCTCTTTTCAAAATAAAATTCCCACTCCCCAGGCACTATCTATAACTCCATATCATATGTGGCTAACTAGGATTGAACTCCTAAAAACTATGACACCTATCCTCTTAGACTAGATATCTCTACATCCCTATCTATAATCATTACTTGTAAACTAATAATATTTCACTAAGTAGTTACTAATTATTCATGTAACCCAATCATAATTCTTTTTAGACCTCCAATCTTTGATAGGCATGCAAAAATCTCCCTCTAGAGTCTATCAATCAATGCCTAGTCCTCTATCGATCTCTCTACGTTGGAGGGCCTTTCCCCTCTTACACCTATATCAATGAGCCCAACCTCCCTTGAACCCTATCACATGGTTTCCATCACCACTTGGGACATCCCCCATGTAAACATCTTGAGCACTTGGATCGGACATATTTATATCATATGTTAGACCTTGTGCCTAAGGATACACTACATATAATTCCATCATATAGGGGATAGTAGATTTCACTATCATCTAACATTGTCAATGTTCTATGGCCTATCCCTAGTCTATCCTCATCTTGACCCATCTTTGTCAAAGAACTAGATGTTGGGGTAATAGCCTCGTCAGTCAAATAGGTCTCATCACAATCCACCATATGACATAAGAATCGATGACTCCTACATCTCACACTCCCCAAATGTAATCCTATAGTACATGAACAACATTACCATAGTCCACAACTGCCTCTACCATGGGCACTAGTGACCCCCATTCCTTGATCTGCCTAGTCACATGAGTAAATAAGTGTGGACCCTCTAAGATGTCTTGTTATATATAAAATTATTATTGGAATTAGTCGATCCTATATATCTCCACCACATTATCATGGCACCATGTGATGAAACATGGGGTGATCATATATTCAATCAAAAATAAATCCTCCACCCATTTTCAATTTGACCCCAAGTAAGGGTGAAAAATGACATCATCATCCTCCATCTCATCAATGGCTCACTAATAATATAGAAAATCCCCCAACTATATTTTCATGCCTAGTCCTTTAGGGTACCATCCAAAGCCTAAGATCCTCTTGTTGTCTTTGGTATCTTAGGTCCATTAGTCATGCAATGGTTATGTTGTGTGAGGCCCATACTTGTAATAGTGTGATATGGCCTATGTTATGCCCTCACTTATATGTTATCATATGAAGGTCCCTATATAGCTGTGATAGGATCAATGGTCCCCAAACAAACTATGTTAATTGATAAAACATATATTTTACCACACCAATCAACCCCAATTGAAAGAACCATCCATGCTTATTCAATATTAGAAGGCTATTGATAAGAGCTATCAACACTACCACCTCTAGGAGAACTATCATGTATCCTTCTGCATCCACTGAGGACAAGCTAGATCATGTAGTGTATCTACATCAATGCATCCATCCATAATATCCAAATCCACCACCCCTAGTATGTCATCTAACATAACCTGACATCTAACCACCATCAAAGTAATCCTAAGTCCTCATATAAAAATCTGTAAAATGTAGTGTATATCCTCTAATGTCACTGTAGCCTCGCTGATAGGTAGATGAAACATGGAGGTCTCTAAATTAAACTTCTATACAAGTGTATAAAATTAATATATATCAATGTGAATCATTGGTGATTGTGCTAGGTGACACAAGTCTACTACCACTAGACACCCATAAGTTTGTCTATCATAATCCCCTATCACTTCAACACATGAAAGTGCCACTCCCATGATGTAATAACTACAACTCACTCATGTAAATCAAACACATTATGTTAGGTCAATTATCTTTACTATTATTCTTCCAATTCCTCTAATTTTGAAACCTAGACTAATTATCTATGGGCCTTGCTCACTATTCTTATAATTATGTTCTGGATTCATCCCATATGGGCCCTATTATAATGCATTATAACTTTGTCATCATTGTTTTGGTGATTATATTATTTTACATGTCATTCCCACCAACTAACATGCAAGTCCCTCTAATATTTGTGAAACCACCATTTAACAGTGGAATTTTAACCCAAAAATGTGAACTCACCATTATCTTGGTGACCTTACCATTAAGAACAACAATCTTAATGAAAATTTGTCATGATTGCTAAACTCATAACATTTTTTACCATTTTTGTAGGTGAAATCATTGTTTCCCAATTTGGAGAAATGGGGGAATCTCTCAACTATCATTTTTATATATGTAATAAAGGCAATAAATGACAAAATTAAATACACAAAATGTATGTACCAATGCTCAACTCCCTAATTATCACTTTTACTTTCTCATGTACTCTCCAAGGTGATAGTGGTGAAGGATTTTGGACATTCATCTTAGCTCTCTCACATAAAAAAATTAGAGCTCAAAAATTACTATAGTTATGGGTACAAATGAACTATTCTTTACCCCCAAGGGTGAAAATATAGTAAAATTTTCACACCCTAAGCCTATAGCTACTCTATTTTATCTATCTTGGGGTACTAATTTAGCCCCTATTCTCTATTTATCCTCTCACTGTCTTTTAATTATTTTACTTTTTAATCTATTTTGTTGAATTCATCTTGATTATCATTTCTTTTGATCCAGGGCTAAACCCATCAAATATTTTTAATATTTCCATATTCCCCTCGAGGGGATATCATGGTCCATCATGGGCTATCCAAATAATATTTGGGGTATTTTTGTAACCCTATTTTTTCATAATGTAAAAATTTAAAACAAAAAATAAGAACAAAATTTATTTCCTCTAATTATAATGACATTTTCATTCTTTGAAATGACATTGTTTCAACCAAATTTCTCACCATGTATTCTCAAATAGGGGGAAGATGTAGACATCTAATTCCCATATCTATTATGCCACAATTGTCAATCTAATAAATACTCTTCTACAATGCACAATCTAGACCAAAATCATTAAAATAAACTAAATCATTCAAACTTGTCATGTATAGGTCCTAATTTAGGCTAATGTATCCTTGAATGGGGAAATTTATTTTATGTGATTATTATCTTTTCTTACATCACATCGATTAAACTTATAACCATGCAAAATGACACTCTGGATCACTAAATTATTTTAATTTGATAGCACACATCACATGCATGTGTTATTCAACATCCCTAATATCCTAATTGGGGTGTTATTGCATATACAACAAACCCCTTCTTTTGAACATATTCTATTGAAATTATGACTCAATAACTTGACATTTCAAACTATTTAATTAAAGGAACAACATATTTCCAAAGAATTGTAGAAAGTTAATGAAAGTCACTCAGGCAAACTAAACCAAATCAAGAGCCTAAATTAAAATTCAATGAAAATTGTTAAAAATATAATTATTGTAAATTTAATATTTGTATCTACATCATCTCATGACATCATCAATGGGTTGGCATCTTTCAGCCATCAATGAAATAAATATTTGGATTAATCCCTCTCATGCCCCATTATTCTAAATATGAATGAGCATATTTATTATTTGTCCCTCCAAAATTGAAGCATTCCATTACCACACATATTTATCTCAAGATGGATGTTCATGGTTGAACTTGAAAAATCTTGAAAAATTTAAATAAGTGAGATAAGACAACCATTTTTAAGATTAAGTCATGTAATGTTATTATGAAGAATTATGTTCACAAAGCTTCATCTATTTGCACAAATTGACCAATATTTTGAGCCTAAGCCATTGGTGCACTAGGAAATGATGGGGGAGAATGATACTCTTCATTGATGTAGACTTGGAGCACCAAATCTAGGGAAAAACATAATTTTTAGCTACTCTTAGAATGAGGGATATTATTTGGAAGATTTGGTCATTTTCCTTTCTTAAATAGATCCTAGAATTCATTAGCAACACTTCATGAGGGAGTAATCTTGATGTTTTAGTGTCTATATGGTTTTTTATAGATGTTTTCTTGAGTAACACATGGATTAACACATATTGTAATCTTACTCTACACAACCAACATCAATTGAATTTTTAAATCACCAACATGCTCTACAATATCTCATAAGTAATCATATGCTACAATAGAGGATATATCATTATTGATGTTTTTCACATAATTTTAGTTCATAATCAATGTGAAGCTGGTGATGGAAGATGTAGGACCAAACCACTCGAGCCAAATACATAATGGGGAGCAAGATATATAAATTATAAATGAATCACCTAATGTTAATTTATTTCACATTTTTACAATTATTTAGAATATGGAAGACATAGCTATTTCACAAAATAAGGAATTTTTATTATGCACTATGTAGAAAAAGAAAAATAATAATTAACCATAAGATCCATTCCATTAATCATGATTAATGGTTTCCTATAAAAAATGGGAAAATATGATGTATTACATAGAGTGGATTTGGAGTAAGAGCAACCAAATATTTTTTAAAAGGCACATCAGTGAAACATAGGTGGACATTTCACATGATAAGCCTCTAAAAATAAGATATTGAAAATCAGAGTATGGTGACCTACATTATTTCAAGATGCACATCATGTATCAAAATACTATGATAATTGCTAAATGATAAGGAAGCTTAATTAGAGGGAAAATTGCCATCAAATCCTGTTCTTTATAAACAACCATTGATATAGTGTGGAATCACTGTTTCTAGAATAATCAATCTACCAAATAGAAAAACTCATGTAAGGTACATAATTACTATGACATACTACTTCACTAAATGGGTGGAAGCTGCTATGACACCAAGCTACAAAAATAAGGATGCAATAAAATTTATATGTATAAATATTATAACCATGTATGGATGTACTTGAAAATTAGTTAGTGATGATGAACACATTTTATAAACACCACCAGAAATACTTTGATAGAGGAGTTTATGATATAGGATCATAAAAGCAGAAATGTCATGTATAAGATAATAGACAAGCTGAGGTATAAAACAAAGTCATTGTATAGATTCTCAAAAAGATATGAAATATGCAAAGTGATGGTTGGGAAGATCTAATTGGTACAATCCTATGGGCCAATAGAACAAAATACAAGATTATGATAGGTTTTACTCTATTTTAGTTTGTTGGTGGACTACAAGTAGACATGACAATGGAGTATATATCACCTATTATGTGAATCAAAATGATCATGTAACTATGAGATCAAAATTCATTGTAGACATGTCAAATGGATTTAACAAGGATGGAATAAAATAGGCAAAGATGGAAATGGATGCAAGAAGTAGAAAGCTAAGTTAGAAAGTATGGCATGATCTCAATCAGTGATCAAAATAATGTTTTTCATAACAAGTTATCTTACTATATGAGAGCATATTGAGATCATTTCATGATAAAATATGCATTAGATAAAAGGGACCCTAAAACATTCATGATATCTTACAACAGGGAATAATTATTTTAAAATATATTCAAGGAACCATTTTATCAAAATGAGTAACTGACTACAATATTAATATTCACCATCAATAATATCTATCTAATATTTCAAATAGTGATAAAAGGTGCCAAGTAGCACCCAATAATTTAGGATTTTTCATTAATGTTTTATTTTCCTTGTTTGGTTTTAGTTTTGTGTGGTTTTGTATAGTGAAATCTTTATATCATAGGACATTAGAACTAAATGGAAAATTCAAAGTCTTAAACTATGATCTAGAAGAAACCTAACATGGAAATAAATGATATGTATTATATATATATATATATATATATATATATATATATATATATATATATATATATATATATATATATATATATATATAAGGATCACCAATTAATTATGGAATAAGGAAACGATAATAATGTTATGGATAAAGGACAAACAATGATCATTTAGAAATATTTAATGATGACACACTTGGAAGATTGTATCTTTACCAAAGTATAATGAATGTTAGCATCAAGTGATGAAAAATAAAATAAAAATCATCCATGAAAGCATGAAAATTAAAATCAACAACTTCCTCTAGATAAGATAATGTTTATAGATAGAGAATTGATAAATTCAAATCAAGAATAATTGGTAGACACTAATTTAGCCAATTTTGATAAAGTCATGTCATTAGTAACTGGTAGACACTAATTCATCCAATAAAATTATGTGTGGATAACACAACAAATTCAAAGTGATGTGTCATATGGATTTAAATGAGAAATATATATAAATAGGGGCATGAAGAGAAGTATGACATTACAAAATGTTGATAAAAAGATCCCTCTATAAATTATGACTAAATAGTTTAATTTTACATAGATTATTTTCCAACACTAGTTCAGTCAAATAAATTATTCAAACATATCTATCACAATAATAATGGATAGTGAATTACATGTGATTCCTCTCATTGATGCACATAAGGTGTAAATAGGGATTCACCTTGTCCTCAGATAGACATGATGTCATGATCCTAGTCGATTTAATTTTATTGATGCAACATAGAATAATCTATTTGTTCCATATCAGCCATAATCAATGCAAATATAAATCATATCTCTTTAACACCCTCTATGAGGATATTATTTATATCAACTTATTAAGCTCCCTAAGATTGAGAAATTAGAAAAATTAATGCTGACACTTCTCAATAGATATAATGAAGGTGTGATCCATCTCTCTCACGATGTCACAATATTCAAAAATATAGTAACCATGGTTTAGGCCATAAGACATATGGATAATGTTGAATCTCTGTTACATTATAAAACTAAATATCTTTCCATTCATTTAGATAAAAAAATAAAAATAAAGTAGTGTATCTATGGGAATACATATTCACTTTTTGGATGATATTATAGTGTGCATTCTATTTGAATACATAAGCAAGCACTTTTAGTAGACCACCAATATGTGAGATAAACTACAAAAGGGGTCATTGACATTACATATAAAATGATTTGACTGCATGACAATTTCAATTGGAAATAGTTTATGGTATCTAATCTCATCACCAAAATTGATAATGTCATCAGTTGTAATGTCATAAAAATTATAATATAAACTATTATTAGTAGTCCTTTTATTAACATAGTTGAAGTCTTTAAATTGCCCAATCAATTGGGATGTGGATTTATAGCCTACAACCACATTTTCCAACATTTCCTAGACCAAAATAGGCCAAATACTATTAACATGTCAGTAGATTCAATGCATGGTGGATGAATATATAGAAACACATTCTTTCAAACCCCACGTACCTATCAACATCATACAAAATTTGTAGTAACATGCTTCTATTACTAAAATCCATGATAGGATTCAAATAAAGTTTCATGAGATTCCCAAGGAACCAATAACTTCCTTACCATTTTACATCAAAATGTTGGGTGCATAGGCAAAATTCTTGAGAAATAAATATTTATCTACTCACTTTGTTCCACCTCTATAAGCCATACAATTAGGATCACAATAACCATTGACCAAACCATCAGTAATATAACTACAAGTAAAAGAAGAACCATCGATGGAGAAGGAAGTTTCCAATTCCCAAACTATTTTAGGGAAAAGAAAGAGACCAACATGTATAACATCACTTCTTCCTCTAAGGAATGAGATGTATAGTAACAAATATTAGAATTAGAATTATAATGTTCTATAGATCATTAAAAATATGACTTGACTCAACTAGGAGTCATAGGGAGGATGTGTATAAATCTATGATTGAAGATATATGAACTAAGATCTATGAAGAATAAGAAGAAAAAGAGTTTTTATTTTGGAAAGTAATGAATACATATTAGGTTTGAAATACTATTCAAAATATTTTTTTAGTCAATATTATTTAACTTCATGAATCAGTAATTAGTATTAAATTCCATGAAGGGAGAGAATTCATACTCAAGACGGTTATGAATTTTGAGGAAGTAACCATCTCAAGATATTTAGTATCTCAATCAAGCACATAATAATAGTAATAAATCCTAAAATAGACATTGTTACACAAGCCTAAGACTCATTATATGCCACATATTTTAATAGATATTTTAAAATTCTTGGGTTCCTCTATTGATCCTCTTGTAGTTGAGGAAGTTGAGTTATATGAGGATTAAGTGCTTGATCAATATCCCCATAAGATAATTTGTGATTACAAGAAGGTGAAGAAGACTCTGGTCCCTCTAGTTAGAATGAAGACATTAACATGCATGTGCACTATGACAGAATCATCACCCTTTTCTATTATTTTGTAGTCACTCTCATCATTTGTTTCATCAATTCTTATGCAAGATTTAAAATATACTACCCAGCCATAAACATAGAAGCCAACCACACATGCAGATTTTTTAGAATAGGAACAAGTTGTTAATGATCAATTTAAGTAGGATAAGGCTTAAAGGGTGATTTCAAATAATTATATAGAAGAGAAAAATAAAAAGGAAAATAAGAAGATAAAGAAATAAATGGAACACAACATGTCAAAGAAGAAAGCAGAGGCATAATTAAAAGGATTAAAATAACAAGCCACATGAATAAGTTGGGAGGAGGAACAAAGAATCATAAAATCAAGAAACACAAGCTCTGTAAAAAATTAGTCTGAAGCTAACACAAAAATAAAAAACAAAGAAGAGGATAAAGTGAAATAATACATATGAAGGAAAGAGGAGGAAATATAAAAGAAAACCTTGGATCAACCTGCTAAGGAGAAGGAAAATGCTTATGCCAATGTAAAGGCATAAGTAGAGAAAAAATTATAATAATATGTCAATTATAAGTAGGTAATAGAGTCCACCATGAAGGTAATAGTACTTGAGGCCCATTAACTAGATTATACATCTTAAGGATTGGGGTCCACTCAATGAAGTGCATACAAGGAGGTTTCACAAAGCAAGTCTCAATGTTATAGCCAATGGTTTTGAGATGTCCCTAAACCTTTATCACAACTCAAAACCTTTTAATTTCCAATGGCATAAATAAAAATTCACCTCTCATATCTATGAATTCTAGTTTCTCTCTTTTCACAACTATGTAAAATAATATTGGTTGATGTTTCCCATCTTCCATTATCAAAGTAAAATGAAGGAGCACTTTTATTCTATGAATCTATCACCTAGAAGTATTCTACACTTGAACAAGAGGTATTGTAACTAAGGGAGGAAAATAAAGACCTACACCTATGCCTTGAAAAAATTTACCAATTGATTGATACCACTTTCCATACTTTGGTCAATTAAGTTTTGGGTAAGTAATTCATTTTTTATAATAAGATAAAAAAGGACTAGTTTACAGTTCTAAAATTATAATAGATTTGTACATAAGTTTAAATTACCAAGGTGCATAAACAAATGATTCTCTTGAGCTACTAAAATAATATGAGAAAATATTAGATACAGTTGCACTCTGAACTCAATGCATAACCCAAGGGATGTATGACTAGAAACAATAGTTGAATGCCGCAAGGAGTGAGGATAAACTGTAGTTTACCAAGGTGAAAAAATACAAAGAAGTAATGGAAGATTAATTGGCTATATAGAAAACATTGTATGTCTCACTCAAATAATTGATTGAATCAAGAGACAGTCTCATGTAAAAGTTAAAAACATGGAAAAATGAGATGCTACACAATATAGTTATCAAAATTTAGACATAGAGGCATGCAGATGGATTAGATGAAATAACATAATAAAAATAGAAAAAAAAGTTGAATGTTAGGACCATTTTCACAATCATAGAAGATGAAAACATTCAAAATCTAATGGGGTTCTAAGTCTCGCTGTGCACTATGGATACCATGGTGTAAAAATTTCTCACTGGTTAGATAATGTTCAAAAATGAGTAGTCACATTTGGATACCTCCATTTTATAAATTATTTAGGATCCATAATTCATCCTCTAATCAAATTATAATAAGATCTCATGCTGAAAAATATTATTGTAACCACTAAGCAACAATCTAACAACAATAATCCCATCTAGTAATAGTTTTGTAGCTATAAATTCTTTAGCCAAAAATATAGTTATGTCATCTTCTCAATCTTCTTCAGTTCTATAAATATAATTTATTCCTCTAAATTCTCTATAGTTAATATGTAGACACATTTTTTGAAAATTTCAAAAAAACTTAGTTTGAAGGTCTTAAACATTAAGAGTGGGGCCAGGTTGGTTGAAAACCCATAAAGCTTTGATACCTAGTTAGGCTAATCTATTGAAGACCTAAAATGGTAGCTAAGTAATATGCAAGAGGTGAAAACTGGTAAATGAAACCTTGAATGATTACTAAAAGTAATGCTTTGGACTAGTTCCTCAACACAAACAATTTTCTCAGCTTTAGTAGAAGACACACTTCTTATAACTTTGTCTCAAGATTAGAGAATTCAAAAATACTCACTTGAGCTATAATCAAAAGGAAAAAAAATGTGAAATGATAATGTATTGTGAAATTATACAAATAGTGATAAATTGTAATGGAAAGGAGTTCCTCAAAAAAAAAATAGATTGATATATAGATTTTATAATGGTTTTCTTGAAAGTCTTTTGTCCTTTTTATGTACAAAGTGAATCATCTATTTAGTTTAAAACTGTTTAATCATTTAAACTTGATAATCAAAGTTTTGTATCTATTAGTCTACATCATCAGAGTAACTACATATTTCCTAACCTAATAATGTCTTTGTTTGTTATTAGACTATGACTATGTTTTGATTATGCTTCCTACTTTATATATAAAATATAAATTAGCATGTTCCTATGGGTTATCTAGGAACCTCTAATAATAGTAAAATTAACTAGTTTAGACAATTTGTCTATTATATCTCCTTTATAAAACAAAAAAATATATGTGAATTTAACTCTTGAAAATCATGTGGAGTAAACAGTATTGGCTACTACATTGTGCTACTCTACCAAGGACATCAAAAAGTATGAGTAAATATTTGGAAATGTTTGCTTTACATGGTTTTCAAGAGTTAAAATTCATCTTTTGTTCGTTATTAAAATATACATGCTAAATGACTTACATCAATTGGTTGATTTTACTATTAATTTGACAATTGACCATATCCCACTAGAATGTCTTGGACAAATATCTCTCCTCCTTCATGGCAATGATATCAATCACATCAAAAAACACTTCAAGTTAGTCACTTTTATCACATTATTTAAGATTGTATGACCTAACAAATGTAATTGAACTCATTATCATAACCAAAGTGAAAATATTTGTATTAACATGTATTAAATTGATCTCACTTTTTGTTATGTGTGTTGTCTTGTTCAAAGCTAGTGGCCATTAGGTCCTCAAAATTTATCTTTAGATATCCATTATCACATGTAGTTGTTATGCCAACACTAATAACATCATAAAAAGCAATTGGAAGTTATGTTTTTACAAATGGTTGTTTGATATACATTTTGGAATGTAAATGTAACTCTAAAAATTAGTAGATTGTTAAGAACTAGTGTCCACTAGCTTTCTAACATTATTATAATAATTCTACTATAGTCCAACACTAAAAAACAATTCCTCAATTTTCCTTTATGTGTGATTCCAAATTATCCTTCAAAAGGTTCCTTAACTAATGTTATCCCATTATGTTTAGAAATAGATTTTATGACTAAATAAGAATTAAGGTACGTAAGTGTAAAGCAGTTTCACTATTTACAAAACATCCATAATAACTAATTAAGTTCAACATCTAATCAATATGAAAACAAAGTACGTGTTCATATAGACATTCATTTTTCTCAAGTCAACATAAACATCCAACTATGACAAAGAGATCAGTCCTCTAAAATCATTACTCTTATTCATTCTTTTCCAAAAGTAGGATCATAGATTCAATGTTCAATATGTACAATCTCAAAGTTACATCATTGTTCATGGTTCTTATACTCATATCATTTATAACTAATAAAAGATAAAATATATCTTTTCAAAAATATATACACAAATAAAATATAATATTTTATCTATAATATGTACATAGAATTAGCAAACTTTCTCAATGAGAACACCAAGAAAGTAGGAAATCTTTAATGAAGCCAAGAGTAATTATATAAGAAGTGAAGAGCATCATGAGAAGCTTTACCTCTAGTGATAGAGCCTTTTGAATCCCACATTCACCTATTAGTCATTTAGAGTGGCCCTATCTTTTATGAAAAAGAAAAATATAAAATTAATAACAAAAATATATATATATATATATATATATATATATATATATAACTCTACGTAATATAAAATAAATATTTAAATCAATTAAAATGAAAAATGATATATTTCTAATATATATTTAGAAATATAAAAATAGAGAATAAAAACTACTAATAAATATGATATGTATACATACTTATGACCGTAATACTTACGAAGTGATGAGTCCACCTTGTCACATCTCAACTTATGAAAATGATTCAATAATGTGAATCTATATTTCGTTGAACTCATTATTTTCATTACAGGATAATACATCCTAAAATAGATATTATTTATTTTAAAGGGTCTTTTATTCTATCCGCAAAAAATGAACTACCTTCACAAGCTACGTACATTTCCAACTAATCTAGAGCAAGACTAATTTGTTCCAGGGTAATTTCTGAAACCGTTTTCTGGTATCAATCCTTTCCATTGCAGATCACCCTACGTAAAGGATCATAAAGATGACGCTTGGTGAATTTCTAATTTCAGCCTTTCAAACTCAGGTCAGAGTCATTTAATAAACGCATTTTTCTTGTTCGGGTTTAAACAGAAATTTAGAAGCCGTTAGTCCAGGAAGAATTCTGATCAATAAAATAAGGCAAGTTCCAACCAATTGGATGCAAAGACACCCAAGCCCAACTTGGTAGGTCGTTGGAGTGAGGGAATGTGTAGGAAGGATTTTAGACTAACTGGAAATGGTTCTAACGGTATTCAGCTCAAGTTATCGAGATTTCCTACCACGTAGAAAAAATTAAAAAAATATATGGTTGTACATTGCAGAGTGTCAGGGAAAGGGTCGACTAGCCGACGGTAAAAATTCTAAAACTATATTCAATTCCTGTAATAATCTTTCCTTTGAATTTTTAATGTCTAAAATTAATGAAAGCTAATCTTAATCTTGCGTTAGATGTTATCAGATGAAGGCGTCAACAATCTGTGTCAATCGATTTGAGCATTGGATTGCATCAAAGAGTCAGAGGTTAAAAATAGTAATATTATTATTTATTATATTTAAAGGTACAGAATTTATCTGTTGGGTTGTAATTTAATGGTAAAGATGATGGTATAAAATATTTTGTTTGGTCATTTATTAAGTATAAATTTTAAGAGTTATTGAAAAAGAGATGAAGATGGGATTGTGCCCTGGATGATACCCTTCAGTTCTTGACATTAAATCGAAGAAACATTCTTTACACATAATCCATGTCAAAATAAAAATAAATTTTTTTATTTTAAAATAATTATAAATGAGTGCAAAATGTTTAATGTATCACCAACCTAATCTTGATGTTCAAATCTTCCAAAATTCATCCATGCCGCTCCTCCATTCATCAGCTTCTTCTACTCCAATTCTCTCTTCTCTTTCTTGGTATATCTTCTCTCTCGGTCTCTTTCTATTTCTCTTTCTTTCTCCCACCATTCTTATCATGTTTTTTCGGTGAGAGTTTTATCCTACCATAAGTAATGGTGCCATACAAAGTAGTCCTCCTTTATTACTGCATGTGCCATTTTTAGCTTTTACATAAAACTAACTCATCTGGTCGAATATAATCTCCTCTCTTCTAGTCGAGCTCTTAATTTTTTTATTAGTCCCTTGGTAGACCCTCAAATTTTATTGTTAAAAATATAATAATCCTTAAGGTCGTTGTAATTTTAATTCTATCCACTAACCATAATAATCTCTATCCTAAACATTTCAAAGTGGTTGCTCCTCTAAAATAAGAGCCCTAAGTTGATATATATTGGAGCTCATGTGTACGAACTTATACATTGTACTAGTTATATATCTAAAATCTTCGTGAGTTTAAACATATATTATGTCTGATGCGTAATTACATGCACCGATACATTTTATCTAAAAAAGATAAGGAAGGTTAGATTACTCCCTTAAAACAAAAGGGGTCTCAGAGACGAGCAGACAAACAGATGTAGGCTCTTCAAAAAAAGGTGGGGAAATCATCTCAGCCTGAAATGAGGAGAAGAAAAATTGATAGGGAAGTAGCAGATGGCACTCGTTCCACAATTCAATTGAGAAGTACCAAAGGTCCCCCTAGACTTTGCAAACGAATATCATTTCTTGGACTATTAGAGGGATGAATCACGTTAGTAAGCAAAAAAAAATTTAGGGATGTTTGGAGAAACAATTTTCTAAGTGTTTTGGTTGTTCAAGAGACAAAAATGGATGAGACTTTGGTTGAAGAAACCAAGAATAAAGTATGGAAGGAGGTTTAGGGTGATAGCATTAGTTCTTCAGGGGCTTATGGTGAGTTATAAACCTTTTGGGATGACAAGGTCCACTTAAAGGTGATATGATATTCAAACGTTATCATCAGGTGGAAGTCATTTTTTCAAATATAAATCAGGATTTCACTTGGATTCTTCGCAATGTACATGCTCCCAATTCGCCTGTCGCATTTTATAGATTGTGGAATGAGATCAACTTGTTCAGGCATAATTGTGGGGATATTTGTTAGATGTTGGTTGGAGATCTAAATACTCCTCTCAGTCCTTGTGAGAAGAAATGAGGTTCTTAGTTGTTTCCAAAAAGTATGGAGGACTTTAAAAAAATTTATTTCTAACAATGGTTTATTGGATGTTGAGCCAAAAAGTTGTCATTATACTTGGTATAATAAGCAGTTAGGAGATAACCATATTCAAGTAAGAGCTGATCATGTTCTTTTCTTTATTGATTGGTTGTAAAATCAGGATATGTGTTTGTCATCTTTGCCCTGGATTGGATTCGATCGTAATTCTCTTATTATTAATATGCTTGTTAGAGTTAAGACAAAGATAACCCCGTTTATGTTTGATTATATGTGGTTTTCACATTCTAATCTTGTTGATAGGGTCAAAGAGTGGTGCAATATTTAAATTACAGGATGTGTTATGTTCAGATTGGCTTAAAAAACTCAATAATGTCAAGAGAAGTATAATGGTTTGGAATAAGGAGCTTTGTAGTGATATCTTTCTCATAAAGTAACATATTGGATAAGAACTTGAAGGGCTGGAAGTTCTCTCAAATGAGATCATTTTGACCAAATATTTTAGTCTTCAAGAAAAAGTTCTTTTGGGTGACTATCATACTATTTTGGTTCGAAAGAAATCTCTTTAGAGGAAAAAATCAAGGGCAATTTGGATCAAGGAGGAAGTCTGCAATACTAATTAATTCATATGTCAACACTTAAGGATAAGATCCATAATACGAGTTCAAAACGTTTTAGGTAATATGGAACTTTCTTTGCTCTAATCCTCTTTTGATTAAGTAAGAAGCTTTTCTCCCTTGTTAATAACTTATTTGATGCTAATTTTGATATTAATGGGAATTTGGTTCAAAAGTTTATTGCATATATACCTACTCTTATTTGCCATCACGACAATTTTAGTCTTCTAAAGCAAGTGTCAATAGAAAAGATGAAGGAAACGGTTTTTTATGTAAATAAATATAAGGCTCTGGGAGTGGATGGTTTCTTTATGGCTTTCTTTCATAATTTATAGGATATCATTATTTAGCAGATTTGGTGGCGGTGATTTATGAGTTCTTTCCATCTCGAAATATACTTAGGGAATGTAGCAATACTTTCATTTTTTTTAATTCTTAATATGAATGGTGTAAAAGACATCAAATATTTTTAACAAAATTATTGCATTAAGATTATAGCCTTTGATGGAGAAAATCTTATCCAAGAACCATGGGGGTTTCGTTTTAGGAAGGTAGATTCAATATGGGATCGTTTTTGTGCATGAAACCATTCATTTTATGGAGAAAATTAAGAAACACAATATGATTTTTATATTCAACATGAGTAAATATTATGAAAAAGAAGATTCGGTATTTTTAGATATAGCAATGGAAAAAAATTAGGTTCACCCTCATTTTCAATAATTGATTCCAAGTTACATTTATTAAGCCTTTTTTTTAATAATGGGTTTTTTGTTGTTTTATTTGGTTTTAAATGAGTTATAAGTCAGGAGGATCCTATTCACCTGTTTTAATTCATAATTATCATGGATTCCCTCAATTTAAATTTACTGGCTACTATAAGATTAGGTATTTTGAAACATTTTAGGCCTATTAATTCTATGGATCCTACCCTTCATCAACATTTTTTAGAGAATACAATAACTCTTGTTACTTTTGTTAAGGAAGCTAAGGAACTAAAGAGATTTATTTCTACATATGAAGAGGTGTCTAAGCATAAGGTAAATTTCGATCAAGTTCACTATTTTTTGTAAATACTCCTCTAGTTAGACAACATAAGATAACTCCAATTCTAGGATGTCAAATACATAATTTTTTCATCTAATTATTTGGGTACACCTTTGCTTGGTGGTCCCATGCCTCCTCCTCTTTATAACCCTCTTAGTGATAGATTTCATAAGAAGTTAGTTGACGGAAAGGGTGTGTTCTTTCACAATTAGGAAAGATGGTACTGTTAAAGATTATTTTCAAGAGTCTTTTGGTTTATCTTATGTCTCTTTTCAAAATGCCTAGAGTGATTCAGGTGAAAATTTATAGGATTCATAAATATTCTTTTGGATGGGTGTTTAAGAGAAACAAAAAACACATTTAGTTTCATGGGATAAGGTGTGCCTTCCTAAAGATTTTACAAGTTTTGTTCTTAGTATTTTGATGTTGATGAATATAGTTATGGTTGCTAAGCTTTGTTGGAGGTTTATTAAGGAGTGTAATTCTTGTATTAATATTTTTTTGGGATAAATATTAGGAGAATAGGTCTAAAACTACTTTTATTTTTACGTGTTTATTCATTATAGTCTCTGTTATATAGAACTTATTTGTTAAGAATAAAGATTTTCTTCTCAAGGGTTGAAAGTGGAAAATTGGAAATGAGATAAATGTTAGATTTTTGGATGATTATTGGTTGCTTGATTATCTTTGGAATGATTTAGAACCTTGGCAAAAAATTAGTTTCCTAATTCAACATGCTTATGGTGTCATGGTAGTTGATTATATTCATTTTTACAATGGTATAAGGCATTGGAAACATTTACAAATTTAGAAAGGAAGATAAGATTATAGAGGAATTATTTTAGACTTAAATTTTATTCTTAGAGGAATTCATGTCACAAATTTGTATAAGTAGGATGAATTATTTGGAGAAACCCAGATGATGGTAACTATAATGTTAGATTAGGCTACAATAATTGGATTCCTCCTTTACTTGAGGTAATCCCTTGGGCTAGAGTTTAGGATAAAGATTTAATACCCAAAATAAAAACATTTTTATGGCTATGTATCTATAGTAAGATCCTTAATATGGATAACTTAAGCATGATAGGATTGGTCTTTATTACTATATGCCTTCTTTGTGAAGCTGATAATGAATCATTTTTTCATCTTATGATTGTGTTAGCTTTGTGTTTAAGGTTTGATTTATTATTCTTGAGAATATACAAATTTTTTGGACTTGCTTGTATACTTAATCACTTTTTTAGCTTCCTTGGAAGTCCCCATTTTTTAAATTAAGAGATTAAGAAACTTTGTTCTTGTCTTTTCCCCACCTTATTTGACGAGGTTTAGAAATAATGAAATAATCAGATTTTTATGGATATGAAGAGTCCATGCAAGAGAGTGTCTATTAGGAATATTATTCTATTGAGAATCTCAAAATTATCAATTGGGGGAAGAAGAATAAATTTATTAATTTAGAAGATATATACTTCAAAACTAGCATTATCTTTGTACAATAAAATATCCATGGACAATAGATTCGAAGTCAATAAAAATGTGAAGTGGATGATCACTTCACTAGGGTGGAATTAATTAAATTTCATTGGGTTTTAAAATGAAATTTGTTCCTATCAAGAGGTGGTGGAGTTTTGAGAGATGAAAAAGGGTAGATGATGGTAGCCTATGATGGAAGTATGGCATATCACACTATTCACCTAACATAAGATTTTTCTTCTTTGTGGTTAGGGAAATCATCTAAGGATATTGGTATAAACAAATTGGTGATTGAGGGGGATTCCCTTAACATTATAAATTATCTTATAAATATTCATAAAACAAGATGGAGTATTAGTCATATCATTGAATAAATCCTTCATATTTTTAATTCTTTTTGCAATGTTAGTTTTCAACATGTCTATAGGCAAGGTAATCAGGTGGCTAATAGATCTACTAATAGGGGTGTGGTAGTTTCTCTATTAATTATTTGGTATAAATATGATGAATTAACAAATTATGTTTTTATTATCATTGGAAGAGAGAAGACTTTGTAAAATATTTAAGTTTCTATTGTACTCTCTAAATATGGCTATTTTTTATATTAGAAGATGCAGTTCTAGGCTTCATGTTTTAAGGATTGCCCTTTTTGGGTGTTTATGTACATAGTGGGGATTAATCACTACAAAGATGTTATTAATTATGGTTCATGTCATAACACATTGGAAATAATGATCACTTTCATCATTAGTATTTGTGGTGTAATTTTTTGTCTTAAGGCATGGGAAAGGTCATTAATTATTTCTTTTCTCTTGTGGGATTTATATTTCTTTTTTAGTTTCTCAACTAGTAGTAACTTCTCTATTTTCTTTGTGAATGGGGGAGGTTTGTGAAGGGTTCAATGAATTTCAAGTTATGAGTTAAGTTAGAACTTAGAGGTTTGGGGGTTCCTAGATTCAATGATAGGATTGAGGGAGTTGATCAGGGTTTGTCCAAAAAAATTACATCAAGTTGGAATGAGTAGATTATGGAGATTAATAATTGTATGTGGAGATATCAGAGCATTGTATATCATAATTCACCCATCTAAATATTGAAGATACAAAGTATATCGAATCAAATAATGACTAAAATACTTATATGGATAAATTTATGTTGGTAAATGAGGAATCAACTACCTATCAAGAGAATTATTTGAGGAAGGATTTTCCATATCCATATGATAAAGTGGATAAATAGATAATAAGGTATATTACTCTTGAGTAAAGTTTAATGGTTGTTCACTACTACCATTTTCCTATTCTAAATTATTTCAGATATATTTTCCCTATTACTCTCCCTTTAATATTTTGCATTCATCAGAATGTTTAGTGATGGATGTGAAGAAGGGAAATAATAAGTTATCATTACATTAGGTGTTTATATTTTTTATTTATAATTTTATTAATATGTTAATTTTGGGGCTATTCATCAACCTCTAGTAAAGAATCATGTCATAATAAGACTATAGAGGGTTTGAAGTGGAGTTTGAATAGTAATTCTAATCTTAAACAAGTGATGGACAATCCTATGGAATAACATAAAATTTGTAAAGATCCCAATTCTGACATTGAAGTTATTTAGTGTATGGGTTGTTATAAAAATAATATTATGGATTCTAAGATGAATGGATAGGATAATCACAATAAGGACATGTGTTCTAAGGATACCACATAGTTTTATATGAGGGGTAATGAGTATAAAATAAAGGAGGTGGTCAAAGACCTGTAGAGTCCTAGAGAAGGAGACATGAGAGTTGTGATGTATACTCTTAATTTTGAGGTCTACAAAGATAAGGATAAATTAACAATGATTTTTTAAGAATTTATAACTAACTTTAAGGAACAAGATAGGCTATACAAAATTGGAGAGAAATTTGAGCTACAAAAATCCTTTCTTCATTGGTTCTTGAGGATCACATGAGGCACAAGGATTTGGTTAACAATATCAATCAACATGGTGGAAATTTTTATTCAAAGGCTGATGTGTATTTAATAAGTAGATTAAGGAGGTTAATGCTAAATTCGAGAGCATTAAGGGACATAATGTAAATGTTAGGGAGAATCTTAGTAATATTGTAGACTTTACTTATATGGCCATGAAGAATTTCATAAAAAGTATACAGGGCCTGATATTTTTAAAATAAAAAAAGAAGAGGATAAGACTAGGTCAGTTAAAAATAGGAAGAGTGTGGTGGTGGACATATATTTTGATCCTTAGATTCTATTGAACATGGATTTGACTATCCATAAGATGACAGAGATATGAACAAAAAATTTAAATGAGTGGAAATTTGCTAGTGCTAAGGCAGTTTGGCCTTTTTCCTAATTTTTAGTTGTTTTTGTAGTTTCTAATGGTTTTGTACTCTCTTTTAAAGGCATATTGATATATCTGGTTCATTTTTACTTGTATATCTAATGTAAATGGTTGTATCCCTATTTAAAACTATTGGTTCATGAGGATCACATGAGGCACAAGGATTTGGTCAACAATATCAATCAACATGGTGGAAATTTCTATTAAAAGGCTGATGTGTATTTAAGAAGTAGATTAAGGAGGTTAATGCTAAATTCGAGAGCATTGAGGGACATAATTTAAATGTTAGGGAGAATCTTATTAATATTGTAGACTTTACTTATATGCCCATGAATAATTTCATAAAAAGTATACAGGGCCTGATATTTTTAAAATAAAAAAAGAAGAGGATAAGACTAGGTTAGATAAAAATAGGAAGAGTGTGGTGGTGGACATAGATTTTGATCCTTAGATTCTACTGAACATGGATTTGACTATCAATAAGATGATAGAGATATGAACAAAAAAATTTAAATGAGTGGAAATTTGCTAGTGCTAAGGCAGTATGGCCGTTTTCCTAACTTTTTGTTGTTTTTGTAGTTTGTAATGGTTTTTTACTCTCTTTTAAAGGCATATTGATATATCTGGTTCATTTTTACTTGTATATCTAATGTAAAGGGTTTTATCTCTATTTAAAACTATTTTTTTACCATTAATAAATAATGAAACTCCTAGTTGAAATAAAATACTACACTAGTTTATTTACATGACTCAAATATTACAAAGTGAAATGTAATTCTTGCATGGTATCATCTACTTGATGGTTTTTTTATATTTTAGTGTAAAAATTACATGCACCCTTTCAAGAAATTATAAAAATAAAAATCTACAGACTCAAATCTTTTTATAGTAGAATTAATATTTTTATTTACTAGACTTTTCGTATATTCAATTTTATTTAAAACTTCTAACTCATAACTACAGAATCACTAGGACTTCAAGTCATGTCTCATGTTATATTTAATTCCTTGATGACTTATATGCAAGCATTGAATAAAAAATAATGTTTAATAACCTTGACAAGGTCTCCCACATGACTCACTGCTTAATCATACTATGTCATTAAAATAAACTAAGAAGTGTAAAAGGATTAAATACACTTGATACTCGATATTTGATGCTTTACACTATTTGACATAGTGCATAAAAATAAAATCATAAACTAACTACCTAAAAAATTTGAGGGGTAAAAAAAGTGTTTTAAGTAAATATTAAATGCTGATTTTAAATAAAACCCTACATACCAATCATACTCTTTATTTTCCTCTAAAATTTCATTTATCAATCTCTTCATAGTGATACCTTACTATTTTGATAGGAATAAACATTTGGCAGAATCAAACACTCCATAAAACCCATTAAATGGTTTATCTAGATTAACTTATCCAATAATAATTTTAAATATAAACATTAGATCAATTTGAAAAATATGAAAAATATAATTTCATCAAATCTATTTTACACTATTCTAAATAGTGAGCTAATTCCAACTTTATGTTAGACAATATAATAAAATAAATCAATTGAGATTAATAAAAAAAACAAATCAATTCATATTCAATGTTGAATCAAAATAAGCATGTTAACTCTATTATATGCTTAAACAAATAAATGTATCATTTTTTTTTTAGTTTTGAATTAGGATATAATTCATTCCCACATTATTCTAAACCATTATAATTTCATAATATAATAAACAATAAATGACATCTAACTCATCATATATTGGCTTTTTAGTTCTTTATATCATTAAACATTTAAGTAATCAAGGCTACAACAATGAATTTATAATCTAGAACAATCCATGTGGCACAGATGCCATTAATTAAAAATGAAATTTATAAATTATTTCTGAAAAAAATGAAGTTTGATAATTGTCCTTAAAAATCTACACCGATATGTAAAATAATATTTTAAAACAATGGCATGGTAACTTTTTGTGGGTGATAAATTTTAGTGAAACAATTGAATCAAAATATAAGTATGTAAAATACTTGATTATATAACAATAATAGATAATTAGGCAACCCAAGAACTAGTATAAGATATATTATTTAAATTTTGTACATCGTAATATAATTGTTGTGCTTAAATTTTTTGGTAACTTAACAATTACTAGGATATTTACATTATTTACATGTGATAAGAGGTCTTTTTTTAATGTAATAATTTTTATAAAAATGCTACCTTCATTACAGATTTGAATGACATGATCTTTATTTTTACATCAATTTTATTACAACAATAAAAGGCAAATGAAAATATATTAGCATAACAACATTAAACATGATTTTGTAACAATGTATTTGAAGGAAAATCATGACAATGGGTGAGGGCCATGTTATTTATATATTTACTCTCTAATATAATTATAAAGTGAAATACTTATTGAAAACTAATGATATCTAGGTTCCAAACCTTATTTTTTAACCTAAATATAAATAATCTACAATTATTATCTTTAAAATGAGCACCTTATTAAAATCTAGTGGATGTGAGCTTTCCATTGCTCTATAAAGATTAATGTAAAAAATTAAATAATAGTTTTTTTAAACCTATTATGTTCCTTACAAAAATGAAGGCAAAAAGTGGTTAAATAAAAACTCTAATTAACAGAAAACCCATGTGATTGATTCCTCACTCATTCCTTACTAAGAAACATTGTTTAGAAAAGATTATAAGTTTTCAAATGTAATAAAGAGGGTGAAATAGAAAGTAAATCTACCTAGGCAACATAGCTGAAATACATTACATAAGTGTTTTTTATATAATAGATGGAAAGGGACCTCACCCATTTACAAGAAGATATACAATGATTTCACAACAAATCCTGCCAATAAATAGAAGACAAAGAACTTGAAACCAAAATACCAAAAACAAAAAGATTGAACACTAAATTGAATTAGATATGTTAGCTTATAGCCAAACAAAAATAACACAAGAAAAAATATTGAGAACCAAGAATCCTTGAGACTTTAGAGTAGAATTCATATCCATGAATAGTTTTGGATTATCAAAAACCATAATGTTGAGAATCATCCGCATAAGTAAATAAAACCAACAAGATCAACACAAGCCAAGTATTCTTGGCTCCCCACCAAAAGTAAAATTGTAATTGCAGCAGAAACAACAAGTCCACTAATAGAGATTCGAATTAAAAAGGGAGATAAATTTTCCCTGGTGACCACCTTCATTTACAAGGCCAAAAATAAATTAGATAATAATAATAGTAAAAAAATCAATAAAACCCTTACACATAATAGTGATAATCCATCCATACTATCCATAAAAAGATATAATTGGGTAAAGTCTAATAAAATATACATCTAAATGATTAATGATTTTGTGAACTAAAATCATTAAAAATCAAACATTTAAGCCCTCCCATAGGAGGTTTTAGTAGAAATTATGTTTTACACATGAGCCAAAATAAATAACACCAGAGATTGCAATATAGTTTGTAGGTCAATTTATTTCTCTATAGTAATCGCTGAAACAAATGGAGTTAAATTGACCTTTGAGGGAGTGGATCTCGTTAACCAAGTTTTGAATCTTCCAATTGATATGATAAAAATATTTAATTGTATTAATGATCCAAAGATATTCCCTAACCATATTAAGGTTAATGATATTAATATTGAATAACATGTTGATGCCTTGAATGAGGGCCCATATTGTTAACATATTGAAATGGGGATTTTGACAAAATATCCCATGATGATATTTCCAAAAAAATCCATAACAACTCCCCTTTCTCTTGAGATACCAGGGTTTCTCTTTGAAACTTTGTCTAAAGTTAAGTTTAATCCAATATATTTTAAGAAGTGTCCACTTTTCTATCTTATGTTTCTCAAAATAGGCTGATAGAGATGAATTATCTCTACAAAAAAAAATCCCTCTTGATGAGAAGTTGTCTTTCCTTATCACTAATTTATAATTTTAGAATTCAGACTTTTAATTTGAAGAGCACTTGAAAGAACATGTCAAGGGTTTCAATAAAAACATCTATTGAATAATTGACTTCCTTGACAAAATATATTGAAATGTATTGCATAATTACTTAAAGACATTTTTTATATATGGTGAGTGGTAAGTAGTATAAAACCTAAAATTCAAAGTAACATTAGGTGTATCAAAACTTTAAAGCATATGTGGATATATGTTTTAATTTAAAAATTGCATAATAATGATAATGATGGTTCTTAACTCACATCCTTCAAGACAATTATGGATAATTTAAGTAAAATGACAAATAAAATTCTATTAAAATGAAATTTATCTACTATTGATACCTAGAAATCAATAGGTTCCAACAATAGAATATTTATATACAATTTTAGATACAATTATTAGCTTTAAAATAAATACATTCTTTTAATCTATCTACCACTAGTTTTCCAACATTATTTTTGAAATAAAAACTACGTAGGTAAATAAATAACAAGGATTAGAAATTTGACAGGGGATAGCTTTGCACTAGCTAATTTTTATTGACACAAAACTTTCATTATAGATTTTATATGTAAATAATAATATAAAATACTTAAGCAATGAGTCCTAAACTTATTTTGACCTAGCTTGACTCTCTAACTATAGCCAAATAATATATTAGACCAAAACACAGTGTTGATGCACTTATGATTATTTGATTAAACGTTTACAACAAGCCTCATCTAGGTAGAATAAAAACAAACTTTCTAAAAATATAATAATAGAATTACTAAAAATAGATAAGAATTTTTTAAATCTAACACTTCCCCTTAATTTATTTCATCAACTATTACAGTATCCATTATTCCTAAATTTTGTCTCAAATGGTCAAAGGTGTCATTCGCTAGTGCCATCATGAAGATGTCTACTAATTGATCTTTAGATCTACATAATGCTAATTTTGTTTCATTATCTTCAACCAATTATCTTATGAAGTTATTATGAATCTATATATGACTTCTTCATCCATGAAACACTAGATTATTCATCAAAGCTATTGAAGACATGTTGTCACAAAAAATGATTGTGTCATCTATTTATTTCTTCTTCAAATCTACCTATACTCTCCTTAGTAAAATGGGTTGACATGGTACTCCATTTGCTACAATGTATTCAGCTTCTGTTACAAAAAGAGAAACTATGGGTTGCTTCCTGGATGCCCAAGAAATGGCTCCTAAACCCATGTGAAATACATACCCTAATGTGATTTTCTTATCATCTACACTACCTACCTAATCACTATTTGTATAACCAACTAGATAAAAATCACTTGATTTAGTATAAATTATATACACTCAAAAATAAATCATGTATATAAATCAAGCCTTGCTTAGAGAATATAGAACATACCTAAACTTATGATTAAGGATACACTTGTTAAGAGGGAGAATGACCAATATGGGGATTTTCTAGACCTGATTAGGGGATCATTGATCACAACATATCACTTTAGCAAGGGTTCTAAAGCTTACAGTCTAACACAATCACACAAAAACCCAATTGGAGTCCTAAGGTTTAAATCACTGATTCCATCTAATAATAAGAAATTATTTATAATCTATTACACACCAAAGCTTGTGGCACAATGTGGGGGTTAGAAACAATAAAAAAATAAACATGTATTAGAATACATATACTCACATCAATGTATATATAATCCTAATATATAGGAGAAGAATACAAATACATTATCAATCTAATCTTACAAAGGAGAAATAAATTTAGGAATACTTACCTTTGAAAATAAACCTACCAAGCCTCAAGATCTCCCTTGGCCAAGGTGCTTTAGAAGAGATAGTTATGGTATGTAAGGTTAACCAAGATAAATCACCTCTAGGCTACACAACCTATCTAAGCATATAATAGACTTATCCATAAGAGAAGATCCATATTTCTAAAGAAAGTATAGAACCCTAATTTTTATTCTTCAAGTACAATGGTCAATAAGCAAACATTCATTTTCACTTCTTTTCTATTAATGCATCTCTTATATAATGGTGTGAAATGAACTTGCATATATAGGTGGATCTTGCCCTAAATCCTTCTAAAAACATCAGCTATACAAGTTTGACCTAGTCAACCTAGTGTGTTTTTGGGGATAATTCACTAGGTCTGAGCTAGGTCAGCTAAAAGGCTAACAAATTAGCAAAGTGATAGATACCCCTAAACTATATTGGGTCGACCTAGTCGACCTAGTACAACCAACTAACCAAAAAAGTGTTAAGGCAATAAAAGGAGGAATGGAAAGAGGAAAATATTGGAATGGGCAAGAATGAGGAGAATAAACTTAGGATAAATAGTTTTAGGAGATAAGTGTGTGTATGGAAAGTGGAAAAAGGAATGACAATCTTACAAATCACCAATGGTCTACCCAGCCCTTTCTCAGTACACCCCTTAAGGCATGCAATCAGAGAGATTGATACTTGATAGGTTCTTCTAAGATCCAAAGTG
Source organism: Torreya grandis (assembly GCA_037957365.1). NCBI lineage: Eukaryota > Viridiplantae > Streptophyta > Pinopsida > Cupressales > Taxaceae > Torreya > Torreya grandis. Next base: position 261,040 of record JARHVA010005894.1, read on the forward strand.
TCAATAATTAATAAAAGTTGAAAAATATTATGTGTATACATATTCCCCACTCGTATCTCACCATGTGTCACATAGGTGCAACACGTGGTGGTGCTTTGAGAAATAGAGCATAATACCACACAACAATGATGCTAAGTAAAGTGCAGTAAGTAGAAAATAAGATAAATGAAAGGACTAAATTAAAAAACACATACCTTTAACTTATCTTAGTTCTGTATATAAATAAGTAGATTATAAGAAATGTGAAGGTGTCCAATGTAAAGAACACTAGATGAACATATATAAGTTAGTTCTAGAAAATAACCAAAAATCAATTTTTTAGAAGATAGGCATATAGTAGTGAAAATGATTCTCTATGTCATGAATTTAACACATTTGCAGTTTTCAAAATGGATGAGTATAGACAAATATATGATCAAAACAATGAATCAGAGTAACACCAAGGTAGAAACATCTAGGTTGTCCTAGTTGACCTAGTAGGCTAAAAATAGTCAAAATCCACACTGCTGACCTAGTAGGTGTGTGCTAACCTTGTACAATTTGTAAACTATTGACCTAGTATAGTTTGCCAACTAATCTAGAATGCCTAAAATGACTATGTAGTACTAGGGAGGGGAAAAGGAGAGGGTTAACTTAGTTTATTAATTCAATATTAACATATTTAAGGCAAATGAATGATAAAATGATGCCAAGTGAATAAAAAATGATGGTACATCAATGACAAATGATATGAAAGAAATTATAAATGATTGGAAAACATGGTAAATCATGTTGTAAAGCATGTAAAACATAAATGGAAAAAATTAATGTAGAACATACTAAATCACATTGGGAAGCATATCAAACATGAATGATAAATGAAATATTCATGCAAGAATACTTGAACAAAGATATGTAATAAAGGTAACAGTAAGCACATGTAAGATAGGCAAAAAATAAAATCATGAAAGACTAAAATGAAATGTAATTGAAGATTTGAGATAAATAGGAAGAAGGCATACATAACGAGAAACCTGTAAGAATGTGAAATGTAATATATAAGATAAGTCCTCAAAAATTAAACAAGAATATGACAGAGAAATGAAAATCTAATGTTCTAAAGGATAAAAAATCAAACTTAGTACTTGTTATAAGATAGAATGTAAGAAAACACAACCATCTATTGACATGACTGGTATGATAATGATATGGTGTGGTAAATAAATGGTGTAAGAATATAATCCATAGTTTCTCAAACATGTTATTTTGATCTAAGGATGGATAAAATTGAAAGAAATTAATGCTAGAATGTTTCTAAGAGGTGAAGAAAAAGGAATAACAGAAGAGGGAAAATAGATTTGGAATCATAATTTACCTATCAAGAGGGGAAATGAAATGAGTGGATGCGAGAATGATGGAAAAACCAATGTAGAGGAGCTCTTTATTGAATTCAAAACATTTAGATTAGGTTTCTCAAAGAAAGATGACTTTCAACCTTAAGGACTATGAATAACTTCTCTTTGCCACACAAGTTTTAAGGAAATAAAAGGAATATAGAGATTATCTAATGAAGGCTAAATGCATGAATATTAAAATGGACCTACCTCCCCATGACATGTTCCCTATTCTTCAAACCCCCTTATAGAGCCATTAATCTACTAAAAAGATTGGGTATTTATGTCAGAAAGCAGGTAGCACCATAGAGTTTGTTGAATTCCCCTATTCTAATCTACTAGCCTACCACACCCCAAATAACCTCGACTCAATGTAAGAACAACTATGGAGTTTGATCTTTTATTAGAGATATGGGATATGCTTTTAATCACATATTTTGGTGTGAATTTTACTTTTGAGATTTATATGTTTCCTTTTAAATATCATAGTCTTTTATTTTAATTGATGTCTTTTAACTTTTTTGATGGATTTTTAAGATTCTTCCTCTATATAGATTTTGGAAAACCAAACATGGGTGCTAAAGATGACTTTCATATGAAGACTTGGGAGAAGGATTCTAAGAAAGGACTTCAAATAGCATGGGGTCTGAAAGTCTCATAAATCTAGGTGAAATTAAAGTGTTGTCATTACTTCATTATTATTTTATCTAATTTAGAGTGAAATAAAGGGGAAATCAAGAGGAGTTACACATGGATCAATTTGAGTTAATTCAAATTGTAAAAAAAAATGTGATAGAGGGAAAAAAGGGATACAATGGCAGTAAAGTGTGATTCTTTATCATAAGAATTAGGGAAATAGAAGAAAACATGCTAACATAGATTGTTTATGCAAATTTCATCTATCAAAAGAAGCAAAAAATAATGTTGAGAATCAAAGATCAAATACCCATTTTTTAGTAAAGGAACAATAAGATGGTAATTTTATGAGGAGGGTTGGGTCCTATCCACGGTCTTATACTATAACTCATAAGATAAAAACCCATGAGGGTGTCGAAAAGAAACATGTAAATAAATAAAATGAGAAAAGAATCAAAGGGTGGTATTTTATGAGGAGGGTTAGGTCCTATCCATGGTCTTATACTATAAACTCATAAATGAGAAACCCACGGTGGTGAATTATAAATAATGGAAAAATAATTATAAAGTTACTAAGGTAAAGAATAAAATTAAAAGATAAAAGAAATATATGAGGAAAAGAATGAAAGAAAATGCCAAATTTAATGTGTAATTAAACCAAATAATGTAAAGGAAAACAATGATGTTAGTAAAATGAAATTAAATGAAAGAAAATGAAAAAAAATAGACAAAATTGAGACAATAGAACAAGTAAGATATATGTTAATGTCTACATAAAATATGAGCATGTGAAATACAAGTGTATAAATCTTGAAAGGTTTCTTGAAGATGGATTTATTTGTTATTACACATTGTATAATAAGAGTGGGAATCATAAGATGACGCAATGGGTAAGTGGATGTAGGGATGGGAATTACAAGATGATACAAAGTCTAAAGGGACATGTGGATGGGAATCACAAGATGCCTGAACATATGAGTCAGAGTGAGGTAACATTGAACCATTAAAATGATTTGCATTGGTTTGGTAGGTGCATTTGGAGATAGGTTAATGTGTTTGTTTGTTATATTTTAAGGATGTTTAATGTGACATATGATGTGTAGGAGAGGTATGAAGAGGAAGAGGAAATAAAGGAGGACCATGTATGATATGCTTTGGAGTATGAATTTTAAATAAGTACCTTTTTGCTTCATGTGACATCAGGGGTTGAGGTTTAATAGATACAATAATATGCTTAAAATTGTTCATGCTAGCTATCATATCCTTATTAATGGAGGAAGAAGGATCAACTATGGATTGAATGAAATTAATATATCAGGTGTAGATATGCGATGGTTATTGATCATTAGGTAGTTGATTTTGATGTGATTATGGTTCTTAAGATTGAATTTGATAATCTTGAAGATATTCTTGATAACATTGTTTTGTTATAGTATCAATAGTGAAATGTGGACCAATTAAGGAAGAAAGAAGAAAATAGTGAAGATCATGACAAGACTCATGAGAATGACCTATAGTATCATGCCACCAAAAAAATTTATTAGGATTGTATCATTTTTAAGGAGTTTTGGAAGATTCAAAGTTCATAGGTTTAAAGGGTGGCAATTTCTACTTAAGTTATTCTAAGTTGAAGTGTGGGTAGGTTGGATTAAAATGTATTGAATTGGATGATCCATTTTGAGGTTAGGGAGGCTTGGATGAATCAGTTTTATGAGAATATGCTTGAAAAGGTGCTTTAGTAGTTGTTGGAGATGGTTCAAATTGACTCATAAGAAAGTCTTTCCTTTTTGCTTGGTCTAATGTTTCTTCTAAAGTTTGAATTGAGGTGAAAAAATTTGAACATTTTATTGAAGTGAAGGTTTAAGAGAAGTGAGAAATAGTTTTAAAATAGTATCATCATTCATTTTATGAGTGAGAGATTTCCATCATTTGATGAAAGTATAAGAAGATTCATTAGGAAGTTGTTTGGAATTGATGAAATGGCTAATGTAATGTTTAGGAAGGTCATCATGTTGGAATTCCTTCACTAGAGCATTGACTAAATCCTCTAGTTATGAGTTGGAATGTTTAGGAATTTGGCTGTACCATTCAAGTGCATCACCCAAAAATGTTTTGGCTAACATCTTGGTGGTATCAAAGGTTTTAGTTGGGACCCATTACTTATACATATTACAAAAAGACTTAATAAATATAGAAGGGTATTTAATCCCATTATATATGATATTTAGAGAAATGTTTCCAATATCTATGGATGTAATAAATGGGGTTACAAGTTCATTTTTAAGATGTTTAAGCATTTTTTAATTCATTTGAGGTTGAGGGATGAAATTCCCAGCAACATCTCTAAGAGGAGGGGCAAAACTTTTATTTGGTTGAGATATGATGACTTGAGGTTATTGACTAGCCATGCTTAATAAATGTTGTTGCATGTTCATAATTTGATATTGATTGGTTATTTTCATGATGTTCATTTGTTTTATGACTTGTGAAAGAAGTTGAGTTGTATCAATATTTGGGTTTCTATTTGTTGGTTAGGTATTAGTGTTGGTTGGAAGAGGATTATTAGTGTTGGTGGGAGGAGGATTATTTGTAGCTGAAGGATTCCAAACATTAGTGTTAGTTGTCTTAAGTGCAATAGAAGAAGAAGGAAGCTTGGTAAGGCCACCATTATTGTGTAGAGTATAAATAGTATTATCATCAAGGTTTTTAAAAAATTGGGAACCATCTAGATTATCAATTTGATTAGTTTCAATCATGTTACTTTAGGAATTGATTAGTTTTGGTGATCTTTTTATGGGTGTAACAAGAGGATATTGAACATTGGTTGTAAGGATATTAGTGTTGATAGGAGGATTAACAACATTGATATTAGGAATAGGATTAGGGTGAAGGACCTAAACTACATTACATTGTGTAGTGATTAGTTTTGGTTTAGGATAAGAGAAATAAAAAAATTAGATAATTTCATATGAAGTAATGAAATAAGTGAGATCATTATCTAAATCATTGATTATGAAATTTTTTAGATTAAAATAAGGATGAAAAGATGTCATCATGATGAAACAAGACTAGATAACCACACAATGAAAACCAAAAGTGATAGAAAATAGTACAGGGTCAACTTGGTCAATCCTATAGAATAAATAGGGGCTAAAAAGGGTCTACAAATAGTACAGGGTTAACTAGGTTGATCTTGTACAATAAATAAGGCTAGAAAAGGTCTAAAAACACTACAAGGCTGACTAGGTTGATCTTGTATAGTGAATAGAGGATAAAAAAGGGACATGGTTGACAAGGTCGACCTACTACAATAGATATGAAAGATAAGAATGTACGTAATAAATTGTGAAATAACATAAGACATTTTTTGTAGCTAATCTAGGAAAGAAGAACTAAAGGGAATAAAAGGTCAATTGGATTAATGTTGGACAATCCAAATAAATCACACAAAACAAAACCTTGCACTAACATTGGCTAATGCAAGATTTTGCACACACAATTGAGAAAAGAATAAGCAATCAACTTGAAAAATAAAGACATAACTAATTGGTCAACTTGAAGTATTATTATATTATTAAGATATGATTTTTAATCTGATTATAAGTTGGCTATAAGCAAGGTACTAGATAAAAATCTAAGGATGGTTTTAGGTAGTTTGGGCTAAAAGGGACTATAGTGGCAATGATATAGGCTTCGTATTGGATCCTATCCCCTCACTTCACACATCACAACAATAAGGGTGTTAGGTTATTAGCTATAATATATCATTAACCATGCTTTATACTTGACCAAAACATCAATTTGACTTCCCCCTTGGTGATGAAATCCAAGTAGGTTGGCCTTGGGTAGACAAAATTTTAAAGTGCTTGTTTATTTTTTTATGATATGGTCATTTGTGCATAAAATAGAAAATATTTAACTAAATGATTAATTAAAAATCTCTTAATTAAATTATGTGGAATACTCTAAGCATGAAAGTAATAATAAAATAAATGTGTGACGTAATTATTAACATATATGAGGTTAATTCTAACTTGAAATAAGGTATAGTTTTGACACTATATACACAAAATATAGAATATGGTTGATAGGGTAAAACTGTACTATGAAAGTAAGGTATATAAATGAACTCGGTCATTAGTGTTGATCCAATTATTTTAGATAGCACACCAAACATAGAATTGGGTCAACATTGTTGATCTAATTGACTGTGCAAGGGATGTTTTATAATAAAAAAAAACTATGAAAGGAAAGATAGAAAAACAAAGAAATAAATAAGTAGAAAGGAACCTTGGTATATTTGAGATGTAATGAAGGAATATTGTTGATGAAGAACCTTGAAATATGCTTGAGAAACCTACAAATTAGGTCAATAGGATTAATCAAGCTATGTAAGAACCTCTTGTAAAGTGATAAAACTATAAGGGGTAAATTCTGTCAACCTAGAGCTGTACTAGATGTTTCAAAGGTTGAAAACCTTTACTCAGTGGACTAGGTTGTTCTAGTTTCCTATTCCTAGAAACCTACACATAGAGATAAATATCTGGGTCGATAGAATTGACTTAGTATATCAACATATATGATAAAATTGATGAGAAAAAGAATGAAAATAAAGTGAAATAAATCTTGAAAGGGTTAGCTTCACATCAGATTCACTAGAATGTATGCAATCATAAATGCATCATATTTATAAATCAATCCTACACTTCCAATTGGGAATACACTTATTAAGTAGGAGCATGACCAATATGGGGATCCACTAGACCCGATTAAGGGATCACTTGTCATAAAATATCATGATACAAAGGGTTACAAAGATTAAAGTCTAACATAATTTCAAAATAACCCTAATAGAGTCTTAAGGTTTAAAGCATTCACTTATTCTAATAAAAAGAAAGTAAATATAATCTAGTACACACCAAATCTTCTGGCACAAAGTAGGGATTATAAATAACAAAATGATTAAACTAAAAATGTACTACAATACATATACTCACATCCATGTATACAAAATCCTAATACATGGGAAAAGAATATAAATGCATTATATATCTACTCTTATAAAGGATAAATAAAGTTAGGAATACTTACCTTTGAAGACTAACCCATTGAACTGTAGTCTCTCCCTTTGTAAAGGTGATTTTCATGATATTTTTTTGGTATGTAAGTATAACCAAGATAAATCATCTCTAGGCTACACAACCTATCTAAGCATCCAAATACCTTCTCCATAAGACAATATCCATATCTGTAAATAAAGTATGGAACCCTAAGAATTATTCCTCAAGTAGAATGGTCAATAAGCAGATGTTCATTTGCACTTCCTTGCTATTAATTCTTTTATTATTAAATGGTGGGAAATAAACATGTATATATATGTAGATCTTGCCTTAAATTCTCTAAAAACTATTGATTGTACAAGGTCAACCCAGTTGACCTAATGTGTTTTGAGGGACAATTCACTAGGTTTGAGCTAGGTCAACTGAAAGGCTAACAAGCTAAGAAAGTGAGAAATACTCCTAAACTATATTGTGTTGACCTAGTTGTCTGAGTATAGTCAACTAACCAAAAGGGTGTTAAGGAAAGAAAATGAGGAAGGGAAAGAAGAAAATACTAGAATGGGTAGGAGTAAAGAGAATAAACTTAGGGTAATTTTTTTTAGGAGACAAGTGTGTAGATAGCAAGTGGAAAAAGGAAAAACACTCTTATGAAGCACCAATTGTTTTCCCACACCTTTCTAGGTGCACCCTTTAAAGCATAAACTCAAAGAGATTGAGACTCGAGAGGTTCTTACAAGATACAAAGTGTTAGTAATCAATAAAAGTTTCAAAATATTATATGTATACATAAAGAATGTCATAATTCTTGGTTACAATGACATATATTAGAATTATCTTACCTTCTTGCTAATGCATATCCTTAGATGTTTCCATAAATCTATAAACCAAGCTAATTGCATATACTATATCAAGCCTAGATGTTGTCAAATACATAAGTCTACCTAATTTGATGTTATATAAAGTTGAACTTACCTCATTTCTGAAATCTTCATTACTCAATTTGAGACCTTTATTGTTTGGTGCTGGCATATGATTTTTGTTAAACATTTTAAACCTCGTTAATATTTGTGAAACATACTTAGACTGAGAGATGCATATTCCATGATCCATCTATTATATTTATATACCAATAAAATAGATTAAAAAATATAACTCTATCATTCAAAATTACCTTTTCATTACTTCTTTACACTCAATAATAAAATCATCATCATTTCCTATGAAAATTAAATCTACATATAGCACAAAAATCAAAATCTTACCATGGATTTCCTTGATGTGAAGTGTGGGCTTGCTACTAGTTTTAATGAAACCATTGGTAGTGAAGTATGAATCAATTCTAATATACCAAGTTTTTAGTGCTTGATTAAGCCCATAGAGTGCTTTCATGAGCCTATACACCTTGTTTTATTTTCCTAGTACTTCATATCTATGTGGTTAATGAACATAAACTTCTTCTTTGAGTACTCCATTCAGGAAGGCAGATTTTAGTTCCATTTGATAAACATTCCACTTTTCTTGGGAAACTATTACCAAGAAAATCTACATGCTTTTCATTTTTATATAAGTATCATAAGTCTCATCATAATTTATACAATGTTGTTGTTTGTATCCCTTAACAACCAATATTTCTTTGTACCTAGCAATTTTGAATTTTTTTGTGCTTTTGGCCTTGTAGACCCACTTCAATCTAATCAATTGTTTACCCTTAGGTAAATCATCTTACTCGCATGTTTTATTTCTTTCTATTGCATATATGTTCTCGTTCATGACATTACATAGTTTCTCTACTTTCACTGATTTAAAACATGTAACTTATTATAGACAAAATAATGCAGAATTTAAATTTTCATCATAATACCTTGAGTCATCATATATCTCCCTCAAGTTCCTTATCTTTCTAGGAATATGATAAGTAAGCATTGGATCTAAACTACTATGATATTTTATTGATTGAGGAGCATGTTGTGAAGGTGATGGATTTGTTGTTGATGGTTCACCTTGCTGATCTATGACTTGTTCAATTTAAGCATCCTCATTTATATCATCTATGAGTATCAATTTAGAGATACCTAATGTAGTATCAATAGTGCAATCCCATTATTCATTTACAATGAATTCAACATCCATATTAATCTTAACCTTATTTATAATAGGGTTAAAAATTTGTATGCTTTAGTGTGTTCACAATATCCAATGAAGACACACTTTTTTCCTTTATCATAAAATTTTTGCCTCTTTTCCTTTGTCACATGTGCATTTTCCACACACTCAAATATTCTCAGATGCTCAGCACTATAACTTTTATTTTTATGTACTTCTTGTGGAGACATGTTTTGAATAGCCTTTATGGGATACATGTTAAAAAAATACAATGTTATTGTTATAGATTCACCCCAATATTCTTTTGAAAATCCCTTGGCTTTCAACATGCTTGCTTCCATCTCTTAGATGGTCCTATTTTTCCTTTCTTCTACTGTATTTTGTTATGGAGTGTATCTAGCTGTGAAATACTTTTCAATTCCTTCATTGTTACAAAAAATTTAGAATTCATTAGAAACATATTGTTCCCTCTATCTAATCTCATGGTCTTGATGAAATATCCACTTTGTTTTTCACCCAATGCCTTAAACCATCTAAAATTATCATAAGTCTAAGACTTACTCATCAAGAAATAAATCCAAATTTGCCTACTATAATCATGTATGAAAGTTAATAAATATGCATTCTTATAGTGGGAGAGAGTTTTCATTGGCCCATAAAAATTTAAGTGCACCAAATCAAAAGTTTATTTTTGCCTTCTATACATTTGTGATTGAAAAGGTTGCCTATGTTGTTTCCCTTGTATGCATGAGCCACATCTTATTTCAAGTTCCACTATCCTTGATAGACCCATAACCATTTTATAATTATATATAAGATATACTTCATAAAATCTTAAATGCTCATACCTCAAATGATAGAGTCTATATGTGTCTTTTATGACTATCTTGAAGTTTGTTTTCTTTAATACTATTGTACTCCTGAGAGGATCAATTTGCATCTTGAGAGGAAACATTCAATTTTTTGTAATCTAAACTATATATATAATTTTATTGCTTCCTTCCTTGTCAAATATTTTCCCCTCTCCATTATCCATCAGGACTCTATATCCATTTTTTACCAACTATCCTACACTTAACAAATTATGTTTCAAATTTGGACCATAATAGAGATCCTAGATTGCTCTCCTCTCACCTTTCTTGGTATAGATCGTGATAGTTCCTCTACCAATAATAAGAATTCTTTAATTATTCTCCATCTTAATATCTAATTTAATATTCTTATTAATGGATGAAACTATATAATAATTACCACTCATGCTATTATTAAATGCACTATCCAAATACAAAACCTCAACACTACTCTACTTAACAGAATTTCATAAAATTTACATGTTTGGAAAATGTTTAGGCTCACTAACATTCTTAGTGGATACATGTGCACTTTATCTTTATCGGTTATATTTCCTCTTTCTACATTCACTAGAAAAGTGACTATACATATGAAAATAATAACACTGAATATTACCTTTATCATACCTTTGATTTGATGTACTATACTTTTTATTGTCTTCAAAATTTAATTGGGAGCTATTATCTCCTTCCAAACTATCTAAATGTGATCTAACATAGTGCTTCCTTCCTCTTCCTATACCTATAAATCTTGTACCTTTGTGTTCTCTTCTTCTCCCCTTGCCTCTTGAACTAGATTAAGCCTTTAAGGATTTCTCTAAGGAAGAAGGTATGGATCTATTCAACTGATGTTCATGGGTTTCAAACCAACCCATCAATTCATATAATGCCATTGTTGACATTTCTTTGACCTCTTAAATAGATATGAAAATCGGTTCATATCTCGTAGGCAATTTCCTAAGGATCTTTTCAATCATCCTTTGATCATGTATTGTTTCACTATTAACTCTTAACTTATTTGTTGAGTTAGCGATTCTAGTATGAAAGTAAAAAATAATCTCATTTTCATTCATTTTCAATATTTCTAATTTTATTCTAATAATATAGAGTTTTACTAATTGTACCTTATTGGTACCTCAATAGGACTTTTTGGATGATTTCTCATGATTCCCTTACATAATTTGTTATTTTAATTCTCATAAATATGGATTCTACCATTGTTGTCTCTATCAAATTCAATGTTTTTGTATCCCTACTCTGAATCTTCTTCAATTGAGTCTTTTAGGCATTTTTTAATGCATTATACACATCTTGATAAATCACATATATAAAAATAATTATCACACTCTCCCATAGATCATTCATCACCAATATTGTCCTCATCTTCTTTGCCCAAATATCAGAGTTTTTACCATAAAAAATTGGCAGATGATACCAA
>JARHVA010005894.1:282500-307500 GCA_037957365.1 Torreya grandis
AAATTACCTAGTATGAAATGAGCTACCTTGGTTAGTTTATCAACAACTACCAAGATCATATCATGTCTTTTCCATGTAAATGGTAATCCTTGGATAATGTCCATACTAATCACCTTCCATTTCCATTTCAGAATATCATGTGGATATAACAATCCAGCCAGATGCACATGTTCAACTTTCACTCATTGGTACTCTCGATAATGTGACAAAAAATTTGCTAAATCTTTATTCATGCCTTTCTATAAATACAATGATCTAATATCTACCATGAGTTTGGTTAGACCTAGATGTCTTGTATAAGGTGCATCATGTAACTCCTTAAGTACTACAATCTATAGATTCTCATGATCTGGTACATACATCCATCCATTGTAATGCAAAATACCATCACTTTCCAAATTAAATCCTTTATACCAAGGATTTTGAGCACTATTTGACAATGCGTTCCTGACTTGATCATAAAATTCATCTCTTGGAGAGAACTCAATCATGTGATCCTTGAAGATACTCTTGATAGTAGCTACAACTTCAATATACCTTCTATGACTAAGATCGGCAACTAATCTATTCTCCTTACCCTTGATGTAACTGATATCGAAGTCATAATCAGACAAAAAATAAATCCAATGTATTTAAACTGAATTTAAATTATATTGGGTGAAAATGTACTTGAACTCCATGTTATCTATCTTGAGCTCAAAAGGTTTCCAAATAAATAATATCACCACACTTGCAAAGCATGGACAATCATTACAAGCTCTAAATCGTGAGAGGCATAATTCACCTCATATGGATTAATATTTCATGACTCATAAGCTACTACCTCTCCATCCTTCATAAGGACTCCACCCAGTCCATCTCATGATGCATCTGTGAATACTGAAAAATGACCATTAAGGTCTAAAACTCTCAAAACTAGTGCACTTGTAAGCCTTCTTTTTAACTTTTGTAAAATCAATTTGAACTTTTTTTACCAAAAAAATTTGTTATTCTTACATTTCAAGGAATTAATTGGGTTATCTATTTTCTTAAAGTTTTGTATGAAATTCTTGTAATAGCCTTCCAGCACCATGAATCTTTAAAATTCATGCACATTATTTGGTTCTAGCCATTCCATTATGGCTCTAATATTCCTTGGATCTAAAGAAATCACATCTACTAAGATGATGTGTTCCAAATACTACACTCATTTTTTGTAAAAATTCACACTTAGATAGCTTCCCATAAAGTGTGTGCTTTCATAACTGCTGTAAAACTAACTCCAAATGTTGAAGGTGTGCTTCCACATTTAGGTCCAAAAATAATGAAGGTTTTCACATTCATATTAAATGACCTCTTAAGTGGAATATGGAAAATATTAAATCTCTCTAACAACATGGTACACCCATAAATTGTTGTGTTTATTACAAGTTATATATTACCCTTGATTCATTCATCAGAGGCTGGGATGTATAAAATTAGAATAACTTCAATGTTGAGAAATCCAAATTCATTGAAGGGGTAAGATAACATTTTTTTATGTACTAGTCCTCATCCATAAGATTTATGGGGATTGAGGAATAGTAAAATAGGGTAACCATTTACATTAATGGACATGCACCTAAGGGATAATATGCATAAATAAGTAGGATCCTCAAAAGAACTGACCACTCAAAATATCTAGTCTTAATGGTTAAGGGAGGTTAAATAATATTTAATGGGATAGTAAAGTAAGTATCTATAAAAATTAATTTAATTAAGGATAATAATAGTATAGTAAGAGGGTCATAGGCCCCAAAGGTTTAGCTTCTGTGGATGTGAGAAATGGCATCGATCATCTAGGTCTCATGATCAATCCTTGATTTAGATGTGGTGTGTGAAGTGAGGCCTTTTCACAACACCTATAATTTGAAGTGGTAATGAGCTTGAATACTATAAATACAAATATAAATTTAATAGGCTAAGATTATAAATAATAAATCACATTGATTCATATTGAATATTTTAAATAATTAAAACCATGCACAAATAAACTTCAACTCATAATTAGAGTTGACATGTAAAATTCAAAACTCTATAAGTAAATAAAACTTGACCTACTACTTTTAGTAGATGTTATTTTTAGTAACTTTTGCATGCAAATGTGTGAAGCTCTAAAAATATCAAAAATTAAAATAAACACAAAAAATAACCTATCAAATGAATTTTAACTAAATTAAAAGTCTAGTTATAAAAATATACAATTTCTAAATTTAAGGAAAAAACCCAAAACTAAAATTTAACTCTAATTTTAAACCCTCATATGGTCATGTATGTCCTCCAAATAATATAAAAAAGGTCTCACAACTAGAAGGGAAAATTATGGAAGCATTAACTTTTTTGAGACAGTCATTTTAACATATAGATGGGCTCAAATGGAGCTAGGGATCAAAAGTTATGGTCTCCAAAAGATTGGTCTCTTTTTGTTCATCATTCTCCTCTAGTTGAAAACAACTCAACTCCTACGAGTTCCACCAGTTGTACTGATTCCATTTATTCTTATAAATCTTCTTCATCTACCATTTTGTAATCCATGTGTTGTCTTCCTATTTTAAGCCCTCCCATTGTACTAAATACATGTCATAAATTCATTGCATTGTGTTTACTATCTTCATATCTAAATTTTACACTATCTTTTCTTTCTTATTCTTTGACACCTTTTGCTATCAATCTACTTATCCATATTATTCACCTTCACCATATTTATCATGGAAATCATATAAATCCAAAACATTAAATATTAGAGAGATATCAAAATTCTATAGTAAACTCACCTCATAATCATTGTCATTGATTTTCATCATGATTTGGCATGGTCTAGTTTTCTTGTACTTTAACTTGATATATGTGTCTTTAAGAAATCTCTCAATCCTCAAGTAAACCATCATTAAATCTCATTCTTCAAATATTTTTGACCTTATTCTAACATATGCTACTATTTTATACTTTTCATTACTTTCCTACAATTTCCTTCTTGCTTATTGTAATTATTGCAGATGTTTTTCACGCACTTTGCAACATCACTAAATCATTCTATAATTATTAACTATACAAAATATAAAACACTCATGGGATTTCTTCCACAAATAATATAAATTTTTTATTTACTTATTGATCTATTCACTAAACTATTATATGAAAACTTTATTAGAATGAGCTCCAAGAATGTTGATCCAAATGAATGCACTTATTCAAGATCAAATATAAGATGAATATTAATAAATATAATTCAAAGCAAACACATGAAACTACAAGAATGAAATCAAAGAGAAATAATATCATCAAGACTCAAATGATCCAAATAATCCACATAAATATATTGCATTATAAATATGAAGGGAGAGAGGTGTATATATAGGTTGGAGATGGAGATATACCACACACTCTACTAAATGTGGGACTAAACTTACCAAGTAACCCAAATGACCTATATATCCATAAGAAAGCTAATACAACCATGTAGGCAAAACCCAATGGGAAAAAGACCTAAACAAACACCCCCTCCCCCTCATAAGTGTAGTTAAGGTGGGTGATGATATAAAAAATGGGTCTAAGCAATAAGACTTGATGAGGTATGCATGTTTAACAAAATCTCTCATAAATTAGAAAAAAAGGTAAAACATGTAATAAAAAATCCCCCCTAAAAAGAGAGACATAAAAGAATAGAAGAGGCTATAAGTCCCCTTGAAGATGATGAAGTTGCCAAAGTAGACCACACCTTAAGAAGATCTCATAGATGAATGAACTTTCTCTCAATGAAGGGTTTGTTGAAGATATCAACAACCTAATCTAAAGACTAAAAAAATACTAAGTTGATGACCTACTCATGGAACTGCTCCTGAATGAAGTATATGTGAATCTCAATGTGTTTGGTCTTTTGATGAAGGACTAGATTCTTGGTAATCTGAATGGTTTTCTAGTTGTCACAATATGACTATAGGCGACTTAATTTGGATACCAATCTCAGAAAGAGTCTCTTGAATCCAAAAAAGCCTTAGTAGCTATGTTAATAGCTCCCATGTACTCTAAATATGTGAAAGATAGAGAAATATCATTCTAATTCTTCATCAACCAACTAATGGGGATAAAACCTAATGAGAAATTATAACCTAAAGTGGACTTATGACTGTCAATATTACCATGCCAATCTAAATTTGTGTAAATAACCAAGTTAAAATTTAAACCAACCCTATAATGTATTCCAAACTTATGTGAACCCTAAATGTAGTGCAAGATCCTCTTAGTTTCTTTTTAGTGTAGCTCATGGGCTTCCTACATGAATCTCAAAATAATGCCAATATCATAAGAGATATCGGGTCTAGTGTGAGTCAAGTAAATAAGGCTACCAAAAATTTATTGATATAAGCTATCATTGACCAATATAGTGATAAAATTTACCTTATGCTTGACTCTAGATAGGAATGGACTAAAATATGGCTTGTAGTCATCCATATGAAACCATGCCAAAAGATCAAGATCTTACTTGGGCTATGAATTTGAGGTCCATAAATCTATCTATGTGATCTTAATGCTAAGGAAGTAGGGCACTAGGCCGAAATCAGTCATTGTGAATTTATCTTGAAGAGTTTCCTTCACTAGTGAGATAGTCAAAGAAGAAAATCCTATGATCAAAATGTCATCAACATATAAAACTAATATCAACAATGAATCATAATTTGACAAGATGTACACATTGAGGACTGAATGACATCTAGCAAAACCTGAAGTAAGAAAGAAGGAATGCATTTTGACATACCAAGCCAAAGGGGCTTGCTTGAGGCCATAAATAGATTTATTAAGTATATATACTAAATAAGAATTGTGAACAAAACCAAGTGGCTGATCCAAGTCTATCTCCTCCTCAATGTCTCTATGAATAAATGTACTCTTCACATCCATCTGATATACACTTCATCCATGTGGTGTAGCTATAAAAAGTGTGATTCTGATCTAAGTCATCTTAGCCATGGGTGCAAAATTATCAAAGTAGTCAATGTTAGATAACTATGAGAATCCATTAGCTACCAATCTAGACATGTACTTATCAAAAGACCCATCTACAACATACTTGATCTAATATATCCAATGACACTGAACCATCTTCCTCCTTTTAGGGAGAGAAGTTAAATCCCAAGTGTGATTTCTAATCAACAAATTATATTCCTCATCCATTGCTCTATTCCACTCAAGTATGCTTGAAACCTCTCTAAAAGTTTGTGGATCAGTCATATAAGTAAAAATGGCATGTGGTCAACTCTAAAAGTCTACTTGAGTATGTATGTCATCATCTAGACCCCCTACCCAGGTGACTACACTCTCAATTATCTACCTAACCCAAAGAGAGTTGAAAATGGGTGAGTCATGTGTCAAATCCTCATCCTCTAATGCATGAATAGAAGTGCATGAAAATGACTCCCCATCACTTGTCTCATTGTTAGAACTAGATGATGAAGAAGTAACCTCTACCTTAGAAACCTACTATGAATCATATAAATTCTTGAACTGCTCATCCAAACTAAGTGAAATTTATGTAGATGGAAAAGTATCAAGTAAAGAGTTAATGGTACTCTCTTGAAACCTAAATTCCACTTAATGAATGACCAATGAGTTATAGGATGAAAAATTCTATAACCCTTAACCTCATCTAGATACCCAACAAAGATGTAAGATTTGGATTGAACCTATATAGATTTGTCTTTATTTTAGGGAATGCATGCCATCACTGGTGAACCAAAGACCCTAAAATTTCCTATTATGCCAAGCTTCATAAGGAGCAATTCCCTTTAAATATTTGTGAGGAACCTAGTTCTGAATGTAACATGCATAATTAATGACTTCTTCCTAGAACTATAGAGATAGTGATCTAGAGTGAATAATATAAGTGGCCATCTCTTTCAAGGACTAATTATTACATTCTACCACATCATTATCCTAATAAATATACAATACTATCTACTAAATATCAATCCCTTAAATGGTACAAAATTACTTAAATCTATGATTGATGTACTCTCCTCCATTACCTATTTAAAGAATTTTGATGAAATTTCTAGAATTCTTGTCATTTAAAGCCTTTAAGTCTTGAAAAATATCAAAAACTTTAGACTATTATCTAATAAAGTAGACCCATCTGTATTTGTAAATGTTATCAATGAAAGTGAGGAAGTATCTAGCCATGGTAAAATAAGGATAGAGAAACTACCCCATGACATCACTATAAATCAACTCAAGAGGAATTGAAAGTATCATAGCTTTTCCTTTATCAAATTTCTCTTCAGGATGTTTGCTAAGGGCATAACACTCCCAGAGTCCCTTAGAGAATCTAACTCTAGGTAAGCCTGTAACCATATCATATTGGCTTAGCTACTCAAGATAGTGGTAGTTAAGGTGGATAAATCATTAATGCCATAATTTGCTAACTTCATGTAAATATGTAAGTAATGTGCTAGGAGGAACATCTAAAGCAAAATGGGTGAAGGTGTATAGCATAGAATGGTGATTATCTCTCCCCCATGTAACTGTAGATTCATTATGTAGTTCTTTGATCTCAATTGAGTCTAGTGTGAACTTGACTCTCATGCCCTGCCCTATGTATGTAATCTAATACACTGAAAGAAGATTAGTTGATAATGAAGGTATACTTAGAATATTTGTGAATTTTTCACTTTCAACTTAATATTATCTATTATTTCAAATTATCCAAGAGCATGATCACCCAAAGTGATAGAGGACATGATATAGGGATCTAAGTCAAGAAACACAACCTCTAACAAATGCATATAGTGTGAATCACCAAAGTTGATAACCCATGATAAAGAAGATGTGGAAGTGACTGTAACTAAATATTTACCCTTAGGTTTCTCCTTCCCTTTTTTCCTTGGACTTATAAGATAATTTGTCTTATGATGACTATTTGATAGACTTAGGGAACCATATATTAATTTTCTCTAGGAGATGAGCAAGGTGGTATATCTATTTCTTCATACACTTGTGATCATTGTGCCATTTCTTCTTGCAATAGGAGTACTTAACCTTTTGTCTCTTAGGTTTCCCTTTGAAGGAGGATGTTTTAGTTCTTATTTTTATATTAGTTTTATGTTTTTTCTTCTTGTTAGTATCCTTACTCTTTGGTTTCTTATCCTTATTACAAGAGGTTTTATGTTTCCCATTCTCGGTAATAACTTTTGAAGGTTTAGAAGATCTGAGGTTTCCCATCTAGATCAACTTATCATGTTTCTTAGTTAAATATAAAATAAGTTCATACAAGTATTTAATCTACTAGTTTTCTCCTATGGCTCTCTTGGTTACATAAAAGGTAGAGACAAATACAAAATAATCATATCCTAGTTTTGCAAACACAAAAAACTAACTACTCATCTTTCTTCTTGGTTCCACACTATTTTATATGAAATATAAGTGACTTAATCTTGGTGAATAAGTCCTCCAATGTGTTAAATTTTTTAGGGCTTAGACTAATTATCTCAATCTCAAGATCATGACCCTTCATGGTGTCTAATTTCACAAATAATTTTTCTATGGTGTTCCATAGTTCTTTGGGAGATTTAGCTGAATCTATTTGAAATAGGAGTTTTGATGACATTGAAAGACATAATATTAAATATTCTTCATCACATTTTTTAAACCATTTTATCTTATTTGTTTTAGCCATGGGTTCAATTTCTACCCCCATAGTTATGCGAAATAACCATTTACTTCTAAGAACCATTGTAATCTTAATTTTTCATTCTTGGTAGTCAGATGTGAGTGCATTATAAATGCTAAGATACATTATATAATTAAGCTTAATGTGTTTATTATTGTATAAATCAAATGTCAAAAAAGGAGGGAATTGCATAATAGAATCAGAACCAAAATATAACCCGCCTGAAATTATGTTAGGTACCCCCTAATTTTTGGCAGTTTATAAAGTAGTTTTTTTAATAGCTAAAATTGTCCCAATGAATGGGAAATTAAAAAAAATAAACATTTTTTCTAAATATAGTACTCAATTTTGTCTTACCATTTACAAGTTATTAAAAATATAATTTCTCATAAATAAGACTATGACTAAAAACTTACACTTTAAACTTAAAAAAATGTACCCTTGAGCAAGGTAAACTATGAATTCAAACCACATGTTGGAACACTAATTTCACCATGGACTTAAAAATGTCAATAGAAGTGAAAAAAAATAATTTATTACCTTGGTATGCGTAGAATCAAGTTGGACTTCCTCTTTGAGCACAAGTACAGCTAGTAAAAGATAATAATGAAATGAAAATCTATTTTTAAGAGGAAATAAAGCTTTATTACTATTTTTTTGGTGTGTTAAGCCTATATAGGCACTACGAAGAAGGTGAGATCATGTCCTTTACAAATTAACATGCATCCTTCCAACATAACACATGCAAGGCTGTAAATGCATGATAGGCTTTGTTGTGAGAGAATTTTAGAATTCTATTAAATAGAATGTTAAATATTGAAATGTGGAAAGATAAAGATCAATGCCTAGCTTCTAATATTCAATGTAGTAGATCTATATTTCCATCCCTTAAGATTTGGATCTCAATGCTTTGTTACAATGTTCCAACGCCAGGTTGTTGTCTACAAACAAAAAAATTCAATGTAGGCCAAAATGAGTATAAATCATATCATAAAAAAATGTAACACCACTCTTTCACTCAAAATTTATATAAAACAAACTCTAATACTTTCCTTCTAGATCTCAACACACAAAAAAACATGTTGGAAAGAAATCATTCCAAGGTACAAAATGTGAAGTCAAAGTTTAGATTTAAATAGAAGAGATCTCTTCCAAGAAACTTCAATGACTTGCTTTTTTGTCTTTATTTTTTTTAACACAAATCTGTAAAAAGGAAAGTAAGCTACAAAAATTGTCAAGATACAATATAACAGATTCAAATCACCAATTTTCCAAAAAACTTACAAATCTAAAATTTCTAAAATTTCAACACCTTTATTTAAATCCAAAATTTGAAATGGTGCATATTTGATAAATTGATTATAAAAACAAATATATAATCTATACAACCCCAAAAACAAAGTGTTAATGGAAAATCAAATAAGGTTCTTAATGACAAATCAAACAATACACCATATTAAATCTCAATGCCAAGAAAGATTATGATTACCAAGCTTCTCCTAGAAAATTTACAATAAAAATATATCTTCGACTCAAAATAAGGTGTTAAGGTTAGATATAAAGCTAATGAAGAAAAAAATATAATTCCTATATTTTTCTCTTACACTACCTCAAAAAAATGAAAAACTTACAAAAAAAACTAGGCAATCCTCACATCTAGTAGTGCTCTGATACCATATAAGAATGAGATCCAATAATGATGATCCAAAGGAATGCATTGATTCAAGATGCAGTGTAAGATGCATATTTTTCAAGACAATAATAATAAACACACACAACTATAACAATTAAATTAAAGATATATAATAGTACTAAGACACAGATGCTCCAAATAATCTAGATAATATACTACATTGGAAATATGAATGGAGAGAGGTGTATATATAGGTTATAGAGGTAAATATACCACACATTCTAGTGAATTTGGGACTAATTTTACCAAGTAACCCAAATTATCTTTATATCCCTAAGTAAGCTAATACAACCATGTAGACAAAACCTAATGGGACAAAGGCCTACATCAACAAACTTACCTTACACTAAATCCTAGTCTCATTACTTGGTTTTTTCTCCAAATATGTATCTCAAAAAAATTTCCAAGCTCCTATTTAAAACTTATGTCTATCCATCTGGTTGGGGATGGTATCCACTACTAAATTTTAGCTTATCTCCCATCTTCCTCCAAAAAATCCTCTAAATGTGACTTACAAATTTCATATCCCTATCTAATGTAATAGTTTTTGGAACACCATGAAATCTCACAAATATCTTTAAAAAATAAGTATGCAACTCTAGTGGTATCATTGGTTTCCTTTTATGTAATAAAATGAACTATCTTAGAATACATGTTTACAATAAAATAATTGAATCATTACCTCTATGTATGTTTGGTAATCCAAACACAAAATCCATACTCACATCTATTTATCATCATCTAAAAACCATTAATGGCATGTATATATCTATAAATTTTGCATGTCTTTTTGCCACTTCACATATCATGCACCCTAAAACATATTTTATTACATCCATCTTCATCTTTGGGAAAAAATACTTCCCATACACCAAATCTATTGTATTTATCTTACCAAAATGTCCATCCAAACCACCACTATGTAATTCTCTTATTATTTTGTCTCTTAGACACCTAATTGGAATACAAAATTGTTTCCCTTTGAAGATATAACCATCATGCATAATATACTCTTCATAAACATTACTTGTATCACCTAACAATGGATTCTTGAATTACTCAACCATCCTGCTAAAATATGGATCAATATCATATACTAGTTTAATAAATTCAAATCCAAATACTTCACTCACCATAGTAGTTATTAACCCCACTTGTCTTCTGAAAGTATCAGCTACTTTAATTTTTTTTCTAATTTGTACTTCAACACAGAAGTATAACCATGCAAGAAATACACCCATTTTGCATCCCTACTATTTAAAATCTTTTGAGTGTTCACATACTTCAAATCCTCATGATAATTAAATAGGATAAACTCCTTTGACACCAAGTAATTCCTCCAATGTATTAGTGCTTGTACAATGACATAAAATTCAATATATGACATAGAATACATTGTTCTTATCTCATTCAATTTTTCATTTTTGGCTTCCTTTCTTGACTCAAATCAATGCCAATTCCAACAAATGAATCATCACAATCAACCTCAAACACTTTTCTAAAATATGCTAATGCAAAAATAGGCATTTTTATAATTCTCTTCTTTAACAACTCAGATTTTTGTTGCTTCTCTTATCCATGTAAACTTTTTTTCTCTCGTAAATTTTTTTATTATTGCAACATGAATATTAAAATTATTAATGAACATTATGTAAGAATATGTTGAACCATGGAAAATTCTTAAGTATGTGATGCACTTTGGGATAGGCCTCTCAACAACTACCTTCACCTTTTTTAATCTATTCTTACATAATTTGTTGAAACTATAAATATAAACAATACCAAAATGGTTTGCATATACTTGCACTTATTCAAATTTACATGGAGATTGTATTTTCTTAACAAATCTAATACCGTTATCAAATGTTGTATTTGATCTTATTTATTCTTATTGAATATTGAAATATCATTAATATAAACTGCCACTAACTTACCATTGTATTCTTATAGCACTATGTCTATCACCCTCATAAATATGATAGGTACATTAGATAACCCAAATTACATCACCATCCACTCATATATACCATCTCTATTCTTGAATGTTTGTTTTCGATTCATATTATTCAAAAATTTAAATCTAATAGTAACCACTCCTTAGATCAATCTTGGTAAAATACTTTGTTCTTGCAAGAACATTCATCATATCATCTAAAAAATATATAGAAAACATGTAATTGATTGTAATTTTATTGATTTATATACTAACCACACACATTCTCCACCTTCCGTATTTATTTTGAATTTGAAATGATGATGTTTCACATTGACTCATGATCTCCAATCCTCACCAATTTAGTAACCTGTTGATTCAATTTTTCATGTTATATTTGACTCATCCTATAAGTTGCTTATTTGGGTAGAGTTAATCCTATAGTAAAAATAATATGATGTTTAATATCTCTCTTTAGTGGTAAACCAAATGGTAACTCATCAAGTAAAAAATATACATATTCTTTCAACACTACTTATGCTTCTATAGGTATTTGCACCACTTTGGTATCTTGTTTCTTTGCTACTAATGCATAGTAGCAACCTCTTATCTTCATATATTTGATAAATTCTTTTGAATTTGACATGTTTCTAGCTTATACTTCTTATTTAAGAGGTAAAAAATACATTCATACCACATTTATATAAACTATATGTATTTATTTCTCCATCACGAAATACTTTTCTTTCAAACTATCATGGCCTTCCCATTAATGCATCGAATGCATTCATTGGTATAAAATCACACCATAATTTATATCTATAGTTGTTACCTGAATAAAAAATGACTAAACACATTTTATCTATTTTTAATTCATTCACTTTATTAAACGAATAATCCAATAAGGATTATGATGCTTTTCACAATGCAAACTAGTTTCTAACTTATATATTTAGAAACCATATTTTCACAACTACCACTATATATAATTACCTTGCATATCATACCTCCTAAAGTACACCTTGTTTAAAATATACTTATTTATATCCATGCATCACCACCTTATTTATTTTTTGTATGTTATTTCATTATATCAATCATGGTTCTTATCATCATGCAATTTTCACCAATATCTTCTACTGTAACTTCAATATTTTTCTTTTCTATTTTAGTTTCAACTAAATTCACTTTTGGGTAATCCTCTTGCCTCCTTTATTGATATTATTAGTGTGTACACTCAAATGATCTATGGAAATATTCTCCACATATTTAATAAACAAAAGACCTATGTTGATTCAGAAACCATCCTCTAAAAAGCTTCATCCTATCTAAAATCCTCTTCCTCTTTATTGGTATTGAAACCATTGTCTATTATCTTCTTGTATTTATGCACCATGTGATGATTATTATTTATGGTATTAAACCCACCTCTATTTTAATTTAATCCACCTCATCCCCTTATTGGATGGGATTATCCTCTTCTTGGCCCAATAGATGTTCTTCTAAAATTATGTCTATTTTTTTTAGTTCTACTTTCAAATCTGATTGATAAGCTTCCTCCATGCAGAGTATTATATGAATGCTTAATTCATCTTGAATAGAAAACATAAAACCATTTACATACCTTGTAACCATTTTCTATTTTATCTCATCATGTTCAACTCATATGGAAAGCTTGTAAAAGTCATATGTAAACTCTTGTATACTTTGATCCTTATATCTTAAATTTTGAAATATTTTATATAGGTTTTGTACATAATTGAAAGGATAAAACTTCTCCCTCAGCTTCTTCTCCATTTTTTTCCAAGAGTTGATCTTTTATTTACCATTTATTTTTCTTTCTTTCTTTTTATTGGTGATCCCACAAAATCATTACATGACCGTTTAGTTTTGTGCATGAAAACATTAATTTCTTATTTTATATGATAGTTATCTATTTAAAAAAATTCCATATGATATTCATCTAATTTACCAACTCCTTTGGTTTTAAAATTCCCCCATAATCTAGAATGTCAACGTTGATTCCTTCATTCCTTCCTTATAAAATTATAACCATACTCTCTTCTATTGATCAAAGTTGTTCTTATTATTCCTCTTGCAAAAAATTCTTCTTCATGATCTATGTCATCTTCTACATCATCTTATGCTCTCCTTTGTCTTTGATTTATAAACATCATAGTTAGTTATTCTACTTGACTCTACATTTCTTGCATAAAACTTCTCATTTGAGTGATTTATCCTTTTCATCTCACCATCTCCTACAAATTCAAGATTCAAAATTAATCTTATACAAAATAATGAACCCAAATAATATAAATACAAATAAAAATCCAATGGGCAAAGATTCTAAATGATAACTAGTATTGATTCATATTTAATAATTCAAATAATTAAAGACCATGCATAAATAAGCCTCAAATTAGAATTGGAGTTGACATGAAAAATTCAAAACTCTAAAAATAAATAGAACTTGACCTACTATTTTTAATAATTTATATATTTAGTAACTTTTTAATGTAACCACATGAAACTCTAAAGGTCTCCAAAAATAAACTAAACACTAAAATTAACCTATCAAATAAAGTTAAAAAAAATTAAGTTTGATTAAAAAAAAGAAAATTTATAAATTTATAAAAAAAAACAAAAAAAAAAATTAGACTATGATTTTGGATGATGGGATGTTCACATATGGCCTCCAAAATATATCAAAGACATTACATAACTAGAAGGTTAGGTTATGACAACATTGAGATTTTTGAGACATTCATTTTGATGTCAAGATGGGATCAAATAGACCTATGGATCATTGTTTCCAAAAGTTTGGCCTCTTTTTATGCATCAAGTGGTCATGGGGACACCTTGAGGTTGGGTTCAAACTTATCAATGTATTCCATGTAGATCATAGTGGTAAGATTCAACTATAGCTTGTTTGGAAGACATTATGGACCTAGTTTCAAATCTCACTAAGGTATACAAGGTCATATGTGGTTGTTGTTGGTATATTTGGTGTATGTTCATTGTTTATATTCTCAAATCTGTTGTGACCACTATTTTTATATGTGGTATATTTGGTAAATGACCACCTGGGAATATATTACCCCTATTATGTTCTAGACCGGTTCATAGCTATGTGAAAAAGCTAATACAAATCTAAAAATAATTAGAGTAAGAGGATAAATTAAATAAAGTTAAGAGGAAATGTTAAATGAAGATATGAGTAATTAGATAGAGGATGAGATAGTTCAATCAATAATTAATAAAAAAAATATAGAAGAAATAAAGGAAAAGAATTAATGTTATAAATAAATAAGATGGTAGAGAAAATTGGTTTATCCTCTACTAGTAGAAACCCTAATATTGAAAATATTATTATTATCCCTCCACTAAAAATAGATGAGTTAGTATTCACACCACAAGAAGGCACAAATGAATATAATGAGATAAATAGATTAAAATGATTTTTTAATACCAAATCACAAAAATTTGTGAATGACATGTGGTAAGGATTAAAATATTCAGTTACACTATTAGAAAGAGCCAAACTATTATAAACCTTGGGTGCAAAAGATCAAATTGTCATGCCTAGTTTGAACCATAGGAGATGAGGTTTAAAGATTACTTCATTAAAAAATGAAGAGGATATGAATAATATAAGTGATATTAATTATATAGTTAAACTAAGGGAGGAAATTTTATCAATAGAATAATTTCTGACTATAATTATTTAGGAGGAAAGTTTTATAGATAATGTAGAAGGTAAAATTGATTTGGAAATATATGTGAAACTTCAAGATAAATTTAATTCTGAGAAAAGTGTAGGTAGTCATACTATAAAAATATAACATAGATATGATAAGGAAGATAACTTGATAGATGGAGGATTAGTTAATGAAAAAAATGGATAATAAGTACAACTAGAGATTAAAAAATATTAAACAAGAGATTTGAATTGATGCAATCTCTAAAACATAAACCATAATAAGCCATGAGAGGAAAAAACCATTTATAATAATCACTATCCCCACACGTACATCCATTCTTTATAAAAAGATATATATTTATCAGATAAGAACTAGAAAATCGATACCAAATTCATAAAGAAGAGATTGAAAAAAGAAGAGAATTTGTGAGGAATTAGGTAGAAATGTTAGGAAGAGGATACTTCCAAACATAATTATAAATAGATAAAGGTTGTAACCAATTTTTTTTTATTTTATAGAAAGATAAATAAAAACATAATTTTCATAATACTATAGGATTAATTACATTTGGAAATTATGTGAATTTCAGTAGCAATCCTACCAGTGGCATTCCTAACCAACCTAAGAACACTAAAATTACAAAAATTAGGATGAAGATACATTTTTTTTTGAAATTACATAAAGGATGTATAAAATAATTTGTTTATATTGTACTCATACTGGAGGAGTCAAAATATTAAGAACGAAAAGGTGATCTTATTTAATTTTATCAAATATTAAAGAATGACACACTTATATAGTACATGAAGACTTACTCTAACATTCCGCTACATGGTTTGATGTATAGAATACTTTTAATTGTCATTTTAACTACTCAGATATATTGATAGAAAGCATCATCAAAATAAGAGAGTTGATAGAAAAGGAGATGGAAAGTTTTAAAAAACAATGTTCAGTGGTTTAAATGCATATTGCATAAATTAGAGGATCCTCTAAATGAGAAATAGATAATATAATGGTTTATATTTGGATTAATCTCATTATTTATAGCTAACTTGGATGCATATTTTTTTAAGATGTATATAGAAACATTAGAAATGGTGTCACGGCTAGAAGCTCAATCCTGAAGACAAGATATAGACAACTCATTAAAAGATAATGTTGAAATATTTTAGTTGGATTTAGAATAATTGAGGATTAGAAATATAAAAAAATCAATGGATATGAGTATGGGACACAAAAAATTAAGAATACACCACTGTGGGCAAAAATTTGGTGCACAACTTATTATACATAATGAAATTATAGGATAGAATTCCCTCACAGTGTTATGGTGAATAGAGTAGTGGAAATAATACCATAAAAACCACTAATATGGATGATTATTTAAATCCAATAAAGTATATTTTTGATAGGATTTATTTTATAATGTGTTGAGTATATGATTAACATCCACAACACTTATGCCCTATGTGGGAATTGGAAGAACCTATAAAATAAATTAATGTACTGCACTAGTTATGGACATTAATCTCTATAATTAAAACTTCCATGCTATATATGATATCATATATGTGCATGATTCCAATTTTAAAATAGGAGAAAAAGTACAAAAAATGCTACTACCATAAATATCCATGAGTAATTGTAGTCTACTGCAACCTAGTCAATAATATCAACCACATCTTGCAATTCAAAGTTTTAATCTCAAAATGCTGAACAATAATACTATAATAAAATGAAATGATGGTATAGAGGAGGAATCCAAGGTGATTACATATAAAGATATTTCAAAATGGGAAATTACCAAGGTGGATGATGAAATAATCAAAATTATAACCAAGGTTATAATCATGAGAGAACCCTACCAATGTGATATAAATGCATGATGGTTGGGAATGTTGCTAGAAATTATGATTAATAAATATAAATAGAGTGTGGATTATTCCATGAAAGAGGAACACACGACTCATTCTCATGTCCTAAAATGGTGCAAATCTATAAAATTGATGAAAAAATTAAATAGTTTGTAGAGTGTCCCCTAGGTAAGGAGATAAACAGTAGATAAAAATAGAAAAAGGGTAGGATATGAAAGGGTAATTCAGTGAAGTTAACCTCAAGAAATAAGAAGAGAAAATTGTAAAATAAGAGGGGAGTTAATCCCATAGAATCACAATGTTGTAATAATTTAGACAGTGTCAAGAAATAAAAAGAAAACAAAAAGAGAGGCCACAAAATAAGGATCTTCATATTATGAGTAAAAATTCACAACCAAGTTTAGTGATAACCACTAGATATGAGATGAAAAATAGTAGAGGGAAACAAGTGGAAATTCATTCTAATATTTAATTAGGTAAAAGTATAAAAGGAAAAAACCTAATATTTATGAACATTATCAAATTGTAAGTAAACATTGGAAGATAATAATAGAAAATAAGATAAAGACCAACTCAATATTACCTACTTTGATGAAGATAAGGTTGGGGATCTCAAAATTATAATTAAATTGGTAAAGAAACAAGAGCTATTAATTAAATTCACTCAACCATGTTAATATTGTAATAAGCAATAGAGAGAACATCCAGTCCAAAGAGTGGAGAAAAGTGAAAATAAAAATACTAAGAATGTATTCAAAAGAAATTAAAAATGGAAAAATTATGTCATTCTAATAAATATCAAAATCAATGGTCAGGAAATAAATATAACAATCTTAGACCTTGGCATAGATAAAAATGTGTTATTGTAGATCAAAGTGGAACTACTAAGGAATCCACACTTCATTCAGCTACATATGACATTGTCATGGCTGATGGACAACATGTTCACTAATTGGGACTTTATATAATATGAAATTTGACTTTAAAGGGATAAATAAGTTAGATTTTGAGTTAATTGATATGTAAGATAATAGATAACAAACATTATTGAACATGGAATGCTTTATGGGTTATAATGGGTCATTATATTATAAAGAGGAAGTAATCACATTCGAAATAAAAGATGGGCATCATAGCAACATGGTCAAAAAAACTACGGCCAGAAGATGAGGATATTGAATTTTATGACCTTCCTAGTGTGTATACTCTAAATAAAATTATTAACTAAAAGTAGGAACCTAAACCCAATGACTAGAGGGAATTTATAGTAAAATAATAATAAGAGACACCTTCAAGGGATGAAATTGAGTATTTCATCTATTACAAGCCAGAACCCATAATGAAATAATTATTTTGTCTAAGAGAAACACTTTATAAAGTAAAAAACAAAAACTAAGATTTAAAATCCAACACCATAGAGAGGAATATCTAATTGTTTTGAAAAAGCTTCACATAAAAAATTACCTAAGTTTACCAAAATTGGGCTAGATTATGATTATTTACAATAGATGGTGAGTTTATTTCTAAAAGAAGAAATAATGATGAAATCCTTTAATGATACACTTACAATTATCACTACAAAAAGGTAGCATGCACATAAATAAACCATCCACAGTTGGAAAAAAATTTCATACTAATCAAAATAAGGTTTTTAAAATTAGAGCACTAATTTATAAAGATAAGAATTTATATGTAAAAAAAACCCCAATACTACATCTCAACACATGAAACTGTATTGATAATAATAGGATAAATTGAAAGATGTTTATAAACACAAATATTCTACTAGACATTAGAAACCTTTCTCAAAACAAGGTACCCTAATCAAGAGATACAAAAAATAGTTAGTATATGGGTGGACCTAAAAACTTAGTTTTGTACACTTTCAACTTTTTGGAAGTAGATACTAGAGTGTGTCAAGCATTGTGTAAAATAAAAACCTTTTTTATGGAATACTCTACTAAAAGGTAATAATTTAAAATATTAAAATAATAATAAAGAGGTTCAATACATATGGATGCTTTGGATTAGATTAACACAATTGTAACATAACTACAAAAACCTAGGGAAATGAATAAAACATCAAAGATCTTGAGCAAGTGGAAAATTGCATAGATTTTACAAAAAAAGAAATAGATGAGGAATAATAAAAATAAAACATACAAATACAACATATCACCTCAAGTTCATAAGAAATTATGTAGCTATAAGTGGGCCCATAAAAGGGTTGTTGAAGAAGTGACATAACCAATTGATAGATTGGTCAAGATGATGTCACAAGTTGTTTGACACATTCAATAATAAGAGTGTGGATGCCCTAATATTAGTTTTTATATATTATAAAATCACATTCAATGTATATTTTTATTCCACTTAAATTACAATACTAGCATTAATATCACAAACATGCAAAAATATAGACCACCCAATTTCGTTCACTAGAAGAATATTTGAAAGAGCGGCATGGAATTATTCTGATACAAAAAGGTAGTCACTCATTTGGCTTATTTGGTGTATAAATTTAAATATTATTTATTGTAAACTTCATCAATATTATTTATAGATCATGATCTACTTAAGTGATTGATAAAAAAGACCAATAATACAAGAATTGATTATTGGCTTATGTTATTTCAAGAATTGGATTTCAAAATTATGGTGAAACCTTAGAAAGAAAATAATTGACATAAATGCATATAAATAATAACTAAAATGTAATATATAGAACTAATTGAGTATGATTTTCCTACAACTCATCTCTTATAGGGGAAAGCCATCTGCAAAGACATCGAGTATATTACACAATTCTTTCAAGGGAAGAGTTTGTGGAAGAGTTTAGTTCATTTCATAATAATATATTGATGATTTAATCATTTAATTCATGTTTATTCAAGCATAACTATATATAAAGTAACATACAATGTGTTTTCGATAGTAATGTTACCACATGAGTGATATACTATATTAAGATGAGGCCTTAATCAAATTGCATGAGGTCAAAACTCTATAAAAGTTATGATAAATAATATTTTACTAATAGGATTAATTTTTCCATTACATTTTAAGTATTCACATCAATACATGATAGATACTGACATATGCTAGAGAGTAGGTAAAGTAAATTCTAGAGATAAGAATCTTCTGCATTCAGTTTTGGATTTATCCCCATTTTAAAAATGTAAAATTAATTTTATATGTCCCATCAAAGCTACAATAATAAAAATCAATTATAGGTTCTTTATTATTATAAATTAATACCTAAAAATATTTGAATAATATATGTGAACAAAATATTATATTTCCAATACTACCATGAAATTCATATATGAAAATATAATTACAAGGTTTGGATGCCCATTGAGCATAGTATGTGATCAAGGCAAACATTTCATCAATCATAAACCTATGGAATTAGCTAAACATTTATTAATCTAACATCATAGAATCACTCCTTACCATATTCAATTGAAAATCATTATGGAGGCACTCAATAAGGTATTGGATAAGGTAATATCAAAACTATGTAATACATATATTGCAAATTAGGATATAAGGATACTAGAAATGTTATTGTCTTACTTCACTACTTACAAGTGATTGACTATATACTTTTCATGTCATCTATTCTATGGATTATACATAGTAATGCCAATGGACTATATATTTCCAATTTTTAGATTTACATTAACATTTTAAACGAGTGAGAAAGATTCTATTCAGGAAAGGCTTATAGAAATTTAAAATTTGGATGATAGAAGGTTATACAAAATGTATAACCAAACATAAGATAGAATAATCCAAAAATATTAGCATGATTTGAATATCAAAGTGAAATAATTTTACTTTTGGGATAAGGTATTACCAATGATAACAGATATAATGATTCAAGTAATCTTAAAATAATATGGCTTGGACCCTAACAATAGGAGAATATTTTGGACTTAGGAGCAATAAATATTAAAAAATTAGAAAACACATTGATACAAGGGTTTATAAGTGGAGCCTAATTAAAACCCTACACTATAGACTTAGCGGTGAAGGGTAGTAAAAACAATGATGAAATAACTAACAAGGTGACACTATCCTTCCAACCATGTGAAGTTTGGTAGAAGGTAATAATGTTACCTATACTATATCATTATGTTTCTTATAATATATAGTGTCACCTTTCCATTAGGTTGTCATTATACTCTTTGACATGAAATTTGAATAGGACTATTGCAATATCCTTAAAATAGAAAACTCAATACCTACTTATCTAGTGCTACCAAAACAACCTAGTGGTATAAATATTAAGAATAAGAATTAGGAAATAAGTGATTAATAAAAAAAATAGAAAAGATAAAAGAATTTTTGGGGAAAAAAGTTTAAGAAAATAAACATAGACATAATTTAGAACCTTAAAATTCATTTTAGAAAAAAAGAAGGAATGTAATATGGAAGATACTTATCATTTATGGAAGGAAAATATGAGTACATGGTGATAAATTTCATATGACAATAAGAAAATAATAAAAAGGATGAACAAAAATATTTCACATTCTTTTAGTACATATAAAAAACAAAAGTACTAAAAATATGGGACTGTGAAATAAACTAGTACACAATGGTAAGATAATGTGACATTTTACAAATAAATAGATTGAATTCAATTAACATAAACACAAAAATTTGAAACAAATGAAATAGACATATATAAAATAAATAGATAGATAGCAGTGATAGATTATATTGAATAAAACATAATGGTAGTTGAATTTGTTTTTTTTGTAAAATTAAAAAAGTCAAGTGAATTAGTTCATTATAATTTAACATAACCAAACAGGTGGATGGTTGGAACTAAAAGTCATAAAAATATGTTAAAAAATGTTGTCATAAATATAAGAATAAAATAAATAAATGATGAAGCATGTTTTTATGCTTAGATAAAGATAAATGAGGGAACATACATAAATAATAAATGATATTAATTACACTAAAATATCTTGGTATGATAAATGGAAAGAACAAACATGATATATAATAAGGATTTCACTATCAAAATAGTTACCTAATAGTTTGGGCACTGATATTCTACAAAACAAATTTGTGAAGTGTTCATACTCTATTATAAGGTAAATTCTCAACTAGTTCTTAGAAGAAAAAGATGAAACTTATCCATGTTTTCATTGTATAATAGATTAGGTAACCAAAATACAAGAAACATTAGATGAAATCATATAGTTCGTATCCATTATGAGTTCTATCTAGATTTACCTCTCTCATCACACATGCAAAAGATAGTTATAGATACATCTAAATATACTTAGCATAAATTGATTATAGATTTTTAGAGGTGGAGAGAATAATCATGATGTATTTAAACCCACACACCCAAAAATTAAATTACAAAGAGTAAAATATCATCTTGACGCTGAAATTAGATGTATGGAGTTAGTTCCCATATTTTAGAGTGCTAAAAAACATGATAAAAGTGATAATGAGCACAACCCATGAAGACATTCTATATATGCATCAAGCCTACCACATAACACCATATGTGATTCAAATACATGCATGGCTTATGCATCAATTAAATTCCACCCATAAGTATGATTGAAATAATAATGTTAGTAAAATGTCTTTATACATGCTTATAAGAATGAAAGTTAATAATTGATCCTTGTAAATTCAATATATGAAAAATTTTAATGTTAGGTTTGTATCAAAGGTCATTTCTTGGAAGGTATACTACATAAACTAACAATACTCAGCATATGACATGGTCTCCATAGGAATGTAGTATGACTTAGATACGACACTCCATGAAAAAAAAAATATAAGCTTCCCAAAATAATCAAAGGTAAAATTGTCCAGGGCTTATTCAAGGGTTCACTTATTTTATTACTAGCTATATACATTACACATATTATTCCTAGGATCGAGGGGTTTGTATAATGGAATTAGAAATCAACTATAGGAATTTAGATAATAACTACAATGAAAGGTATCCCTACAGTGGATGAGGTAATAAATTTTATATGTTGAGAGAAAATAATTAAGAGTATGGTAGAGGGGAGATTCTATATTTCCAAGAAAATTGTCTAAGAATATTATAGATAAGTTCAATTTACTATAAATATTTATAATATTTAAATCAATATCTATTCTCCAAAAGCTTCACCCCTTCCATATCTACCCTATGAATTCAATAATGAAATTTTTGATTCATTAATTATTGGAGCTAGGAATCCATGATCAGAACCTAGGGAACAACAATTCTTTAGTGAACTAGGGGCGGGCTCTCAATAGAGGGAGGAATAAGATGAGATAATTGAAACATAAAATACATTACCATATGAATAAATAGATTTATCCCATGATCAAATTATTATTCATAGATACTTAAGACTAATGAGACATGTCATAGATATAAAAACACTACATGAGGAAGAAGAAGAGGAATGAGACATGACTACTTTTTCAATAAAGGATTCTACCACTGAAGAGGAGTTTGGAGAATAAGATATGATGAAAAATGTTACTCCTATTTACTCCCTTAGGAAGAGGAAAGCATAACCTAGAGAAGGGATATTGCCAAAAATTAAAAAATTAATTTTACGAAGTAGAGGAATGAAAGGGATCACCTACAACATATATAGTAGTTAGGAAAACTTTAATTTAGATGAATGCAGAAAAAAGAGCGAGATTTTATTCATTGTATATATAACATAAAGGAAATAATAATAAGTAAATGGTAAAACCTAAGGATCAAGCCAAAACACTAGTGACATATTCAAAAATTGAGTCCTCTAAACAACAAGATGAATAAAATAAGGATATAGAGGAAGAGATAGATTTTCATAGAGGTGATAGATATGAAAAATATATTTGATATGTTCCACAAAAAAGCGTATTATAAAAATTGGGCAACCTACTTAATGATGCGGATACCATAAGAAGAATAGGGTGGTAAGAAAAATTATGGACTATGTGGAGCTTTGTCCATATGAATTGGATGATGTAATAGGAATCCTTATAGATTATCTATGGGACAAAATAATCAAAATAAATGAAATTATCAAAGAGGCTAAGATGATAGTTGATAAATATCAAGAGGAAGCACTCAATAAAACTATCATGGAATCGTAAATGTCTCCTACTAACTAATAAATGGTCAGAAAACTCTATAAAATAGATTCAAGTTAAAAAATAGAATAAATAGCCTCATAATACTAGGAAAAAACAAGACCTTTAAATGGTTAAATAATTAAAATAAGTATTAATTCAACAAATAAAATAATTAGAACAAGAACTGGCTAAGTAAAACATAAAAATCTAGTAAATTATAGAGTTTGCCACTAAAGCAAAAAAAATAATTGTTGGAAAAAGAGAAGGTAGAGAAAGAAGAATAGAAAAAAGATATAAACATAACAAGAACAAAAAAGGATATTATAAGAATAAAAACATTAAAAATATAAAAGTGAGGAGGAATAAAAAATAAAAGCCTTAGAGGAGAGGAATGTAGAGGAGGATAACCAAAATAAACTAGCAAAAGAGGGGAATAGAAAAATATCTAAAGAAGATCAAAAGTCATCAGTATAACCTCTTGTTTTCCCTAAAACAACTTAATAAAAGATATCTAAACTCCTTACATCCTTATCCAAAGCCAAGGAATTATAGGAAAGATCATTATCCGATCTAGGTAAAATAAAATAATCCCCTACTAAAGAGGAAGTAGAGGAAAAGGAACATGGACATGCAATATACTTAGTGGACTATGCCACTGATGAAGAAGAAGGAAATGCAAATATGATTATGGTACTTGATCCTAATTTAAGTGAAGAGATATCCCTAGATGAATAAAATGAATAATTTGAATTAGAAAAGTTTAAATCATTGAGCCTAGGAAGTCTTTGATCATAAGCTCCAGTTGGTGCCCTAGACTAGCAAGTCATCACTAAAGAACAAAGATAAAATATCAATAAGGTAGTTTATTATCTTATTTATTTTATCACTATTATAGGTACTCAAGTTACATATTTTACTTCAACCATTCAGGGGATGTAATTTTCTAGTTCATTTGATACTTCCATTATTTTGACATCAACACCAATAAAGGCTACAAAAAAATGG
>JARHVA010005894.1:312500-347500 GCA_037957365.1 Torreya grandis
GAACACCTAATGTCTTTCAAAACAACTTTAGGGTTAATGAATGTTATCAATAAGGATGTGACATGCAATATTTTCCCTTTCACACTATAAGATGTCATTTATGATTGGTTTCACAAACTCCCATTTTATTCAATTACCTCTTAGGACCAATGTGAAATCAACTTCTTAGGTTAATTTAGATAGGTTACCAGTCCTAGTGTCATATACTAACATTTGGTAGTATGAGTAAAGATCCTAAATAACCTACCAAAACCTTTAATTCGATATTCAAAAAAGTGTTTAATTGAATAAATGATGCATATAAACTTAAATATGTGATAACCCTTGATATCTACAAGAATGCCTTGGATCCTAAAATATTAGTGTTCTTTCATAAAGTAACATGTGTCACTAACCTACCAATAACATATGCCTAATCTATCAACACTGATAGGAAAATAAAGCCCTAATTACATAGCCTAGCCAGACCCAATATCTACCAAAATTTTGCAATGTTAAATTTAATTTGAAATGTTAATTAGAACATTATGTATTATAATCATAATCAAACACATATGTATTTACCCTTATCCCTTGATGAACCAAATCTTGATATTTTTGAATAACCATGTTCATTCATCTCATGAACAGCAAATCAAGACTTTAATACCATTCAATACTTCTATCAGTTAGGGTGAATTTATAGACTCTAACAAAGATGAATTAGATGTTATCTAAAGGATGGTGTAGAAAATATGTAATCAATTATCGAGCATGCATAAAATAATGAGAATTATTGGTGGCAAAAATATAAGTTACGGAATTAGATCTAAAATATATAACATGACCTTTAATAGACCTAGATATATCACAACAATTTCCACCCAACAAGGTGGCTCGAATAAAGATATTAAAAGCAACACTACCCAATTGGTGGTAGGTTCACAATACAACACAACACAACATAGATAATTTTATTTCATAGAGTTATAAACTATTTTTGACGTATTTAATAAATAAATGGAAAGAAAAGAGAGTTTTGTGAACCAACTACAACCATCTTCCTCTAATTCACAAAAGCACCCCAGTATAATGATCATTTTTTTGACCAGTGGAAGATGAGAATGAACCAAAGGATAATACATATGAGATCCATGCATTTTAATATTTATATAGGAATAATTATAATCTAATGAACAAGTAGCCTATTATTACCTCAACACCCTTGAATAAGAATGTTACTACTACAATAGATCAAAAAGAAAATAAAAATACACACCCTCTAAAGTGAAGTGATCAACCCCAAAGTAGGCAACCACAAAGAAAATTTGGGTACAACATTGTTTAGGATATGAAGAATATAAAGGAAAATTTAATAGTTTAATAATTTAATAAAAATATGTGATCACCTATACATATGATGAATATAAAATTTTCAACCCTAGATTCATCACACATACCATTCCATTAAAACCATGACACATGAATTTTAGGACAAAACAAAGGCTAGTTAATCCAATATTAGAACCTCTCATCCAATAAGAGGTATAGAAGATACTAAATGCTAATATTATCTTTCTAATTATGCATTCTACCTAGGTCTCCAACCTAGTATAAGTTATAAAGAAGAATGGATAAATCAAACTCTATGTTGAATTCATGAACGTAAATCGAGTATAAGAAAAATATATTAACTAACCTTTGCACTATCTAAATGAGGTGATTGAAATGGTCAGTGGGTTCAAGATGATGTCATTTTTAGATAGATTCTTAGGCTATAACCTTGTGCTAGTGGAATCATAAGAAAGAATGAAGATTGCCTTTGTAATCAAGTGAATAACTTTTTCATACAAAAAAATGTCTTTTGGTGTTATCAATGCAGGATCAACCCTACAATA
Source organism: Torreya grandis (assembly GCA_037957365.1). Lineage (NCBI taxonomy): Eukaryota > Viridiplantae > Streptophyta > Pinopsida > Cupressales > Taxaceae > Torreya > Torreya grandis. Next base: position 314,378 of record JARHVA010005894.1, read on the forward strand.
AGAGATGTGTTTTTCCTTTTAGGGACTTTTTGGGAAATTCATCATCATCTATGTGGATGACTTGAAAATGTATTTAAAATACAAGACCGCTCATGTAGATCATCTGTAAAGACTATCTGATATATATAGAAGATATAAAATGTCCCTTAAACCAAAGAAGAGCATTTTTGGGGTCACTAATGTGAAATTATGAGGCCATATCATCACTAAAGATGTTATCTCTATTAACATAAAACAAGTTTAAGCCATTTCTAATCTGACATCTCCTAATAGAAAGGAGTTAAAGTATCTCTTTGTTAAGATTAACTTTATGGGGAAATTCATTTTTGGTTTTGTAGAGATTATCAAGACATTTAATGATCTGCTAAAAAAAATGCAAAGATAGAGTGTGAAACAAAGGCTAATAAATATTTCCAAACAATCAACACTATCATCGATTAGGCTGTAATTCTAATCATCCCAAAATTTAATCAATATTTAAATATTTATTCATTTACTTCAAAACATATTAAATATGTTTTACATACATAGAAGGTGGATGACAATTAACATTCCATTGCCTTCATGATCATAAATATAAATCATGTAAATTTAAAATAGTCAATGATAGATAAACATATATGTGTTGATCAAACATGTGAAACATTTTAGTCATTATATTCTAAGGAACAAGACATACACGCTCATCCTCGATTCAACTATCAAACTCACACTTGGAAATAATAAATTAGATGAAAGAAGAGGTAAATGGATGGTCAGAATTCAAGACTTTGATCTTGAAATCTATCCAGCCAATATGGTGAGAGGCTAAGGAATTATCTAGATCATGACTAATACTAATCCACACATTAATATTGATAAAATCAATGAGATTGAGGTAAATGGTGGTGAGTGGTACATACAAAGCATCCACTACTTACTCATTGATACATGCCCCACTGAGCTAAATAGATACTAAATAAGGGCCCTTAGGATTAAATTAACTCATTATATGATCAATAAGGGATTCTTATATATAAAAAATTATAAGGGCATAATTTTAAGGTGTGTCTAAAAATAAGAATCTATGGACATCCTTGGAAATCTAGATCTTAATATTGGCATTGGACATCCCTTGGGAAAAAACATCTCACGAAATTTTGAGGATGAGATATTATTGGCCCATGATATTAAAAAATAACATAACCATGTTAATACTTTGCATAAATTCTAGGCATTTGGAAAAATGGAGGTGAATGCTACAATGCCATTATAACCAGTCATAAAATAGGCCCCTTTGCTCAATGGCACCTTGAATTTATTGGGGTAATTAACCAAAACTCTTCACTAGGGAATAAGTTTGTCCTAATAGCTACTAATTGTTAAACCATATGGACATAATCTATGGTTACTAATAATTATAGATCAATAGATTTCATTAAATTCTATAGAATAAAATTTACTAAGTAAGTTTGGCTCTCAAATTTCTTCAATTTTTGACAATGATCTAGCTTTCTAGTGTACTAAATTTATAGAATGACATTACAACATACAAATGGCCATCAAGTCTTATTCAAACTAATATTAAAAATTAAATGGAATATATAAATCAATAAAAAAGAATACGATGGATTCCATTAAGAAGTAAACCGAAGATAAAACAAGGGAATGGCATCTCTTATTGTAAGTATGAACCATCATCATATTGAAGCAGACAACAGCAAGCTCTCAAGCCTTCACTTCTTATACTATTGTATGAAAATCAACCAATCTTCCCCATTACTCTTAAAATACAAATATACTAATTTATGTAAGTGTATACGGGAGAAGATGAAATAAGATAGTATATATTGCTTGATATCATCTAAATGGTAGATGTAATAATTGAATCACTACATAGCTTCAATAAATGTCAAGATAATATCATAAAATGGTTTCATAAAAGGTCTAAGATCAAGGCCTTAAATATTTCATAACTAGTGATTATATGGGATAAATCACATGAGAAGAAAGGATAACTTGATAAGTTTACTCCATTATGGATTGGAACATATCAAATATCTAAGATACTAGGTAATAATTTCTTCTATTTGAAGGACCTATAAGTTAATAGCCTCACCTTTGTAATCAATAGATAAGTTTTGAAATAGTATTTCATGGATATTCTAGCTAGATATGCTTATATGTAGCATTAAGTAGAAATGTAGATTTAGGAGTAGAATAAATTTATTGCTTTATAGAATAGATTTCTTGATTTCTAGACTAGACATCCTGCTTCCCTAGATTAATGTTTCTTACTTTATCCATTTTTTTGATAGATTATATATTATTTTTTCTAAAATTTTAGAATGGACCAATTGATTTCTTATGATGAAGTTACACAAGACTTTCCAAAATTAAGGGGATAATATAAAAGGAAGCACAATTGGTTTTCACAAGGATTTATTTTTAACAATGCTTGAGATTATAGAATTGAGGTATGTGTTATGAATAAATTAGGTTCTAGCTAGAATAATTATGTCTACTAGACCCTTGAGATTTACTATGATATATTGATGTAAATTTTAGAAATATGTTCCATTTTCAAATATCATCATCACTATTACATTCTAAGACTTGGATGGGAGATAATAAATATATAAAAGGATGCACATTAACAAGAACACATTTATTAAAATAAGTTTTCTTATACATACACCCAACCAATAGTAATTCCAACCCTTATTTTATATGTGTTTCAAAAAAACTATCATACAAACTGATAGAAGATGGGTGATTCAATAAATTTTTATCAAGGCTATTGATGTCAAGATCGAAGAAGAGAAATAATTTGAGTGGAATCAGAGTCATCTCTATCTATGCTATATATGCCTTTCTAGAAACATAGTAATTCCTATGCTTCCGTTAATATTTGGTTAAAAAATATCAAATCAGAATGAAACCTACAATGTTTGTTTGTGACTTTATCAAAACTCTCATAACAAGGGGAAATTTAATTTACAAAATCTCACACATATCCGAGGAGTAAAAAGGTTTAATATGTTGCATGAATAACTAAGATTTATATTTTTAATGAAAATTTTACTTATTATTTTATTAATAGGACTAGAATTCTATTATGATAAATAATTGAGATTTTGATTTCTCAAATACATAGGAAATTTTTTCCCACTAAGTCTCCATTCATTGTGCCTTAACACACACACACACACACACACACACACACACACACACACACACACACACACACACACACACACACACACACCCTATTTACAATATTTTAGTGTGGATTGACTATTATTTGAATATAATTATTCAAACTCCTCTATGTCTTAGACATCCTTAACAATGGTTTTAGTTGACATAAGTCTAAGGTCATCTTAAATTTATAAGGTTATGAAGTACGCAATTATAAAAATCAAAGCTTGAATGTTGATTTTGATTTATACTAAAACTTGGATTTTCATAATTAACTCTATGATCTATTTGAACTAACGAAACTAATATGTCTTATCCTAGTATTCCTATATATATTGTATATTTCTAGGACTAGTGGTAGATATTTACAAATTATTCACCATTAGGTCCTACTTTATTTATCTAAGATTAGGATAGGTGGTGTTCCTATGTTACCCAAAGCTTTTGGCCTTTAAAAAAGTTTATAACTTCTAAAAGTCTCTAAGCTCAGAGCTCTTAATAGGTGGCATTCCTACATTACTCAAATCCATTTAGTTTTAAACAAAATTTTATGTGTTTGAAGTCTTTAGGCTTTGAAAAAATGGCACGTGGTGTAGCAATGTAAAATCAGAGCAATAAAAGTAGAAATATGAAGTTAATGGCTTAATAGTTATAAGGTTTCAATTTCTTAAATCTTGACAAGTGGTATAATTTTATTAAATCAAAACCTTATAAGGATAAAATAAAGTCTAATGGCCCTAAGTCCTAGCTATCTAATGGTATTGAGATTTTAAGCTCCAAAAACTTGATATCTTGCACATTTTTGTTAATCCAAAGATTCAAAGAAAAAATATGAAGTTAATATATTAATGGTCTCATGGATATAAGTCTTTATGTATCCAAGGTTATGATATCATGACATGCCTTTATATCTTATTAAACTTAAGAATTATTAGGGATACACATAGTTTAAAAGGCTCAAACAACTGATTCCTTAAACCTCTAAGTTATTGTAATCCTGAGATCATTCCTTGTGGCTAAATTACATTAGCCTATATCCATGGAGTACATAAGAATCAAGGATTATAAAATTAAAATCTAAAATAGATAAGAAATAGACAAGTGTCATAGTCTAGGAGATGCATGGTTGAAGTGTGTATATAGAATTTTATCATTAAATCAAAAAAAATAGTAAATGAGAAATTGACATCTATCAGAGACAAGATGACTCAACATACTAGATTGATGAAATTTTGTCACATGGCTGAGAAACAAACATGTCAAAAGTGACTAGAGAATTTCAATCGAATCAAGAATGAAAAATATAGGTATTATTTGTATTTAATTTGCATGATTTGAGTATTCAAGGTGTAGTTTTGGGAAATATATACAAAATATAAGAAAAAATAAAGTCACTTTGCCATCAATCTATGAGTGAAGCTTTCAATTTGGAGCCTTCCTATGACCAAAAACCATTTCTTTTTCAATGAAACTACAATATAATTGAGACTAATTTATGGAGTTATATAGTTTAGATTACCAAAATGGATTATTCTTCAAAACCAACATGTGTGTAGGCCCATTTCACATAATTTTGTGTTGGAAATATTGAGTAGAAGGACACCCTATTAGACAAAAGCACCCTTGAATTCAAATTTACAAACTACTCAACACTCTTGAATGTAGTGAAATATATGGCAACATACTCTACACAAGACCAATTATACCAAGATGAGATTTAATACATCGATGACCTATTACCAATAAAAACCTTCAGTCTTCATTAAGCCACTACAAAACTAGAGGTGATGCTCTGCATTGAATTTCTTTAGGATTTATTATTTAATAGTACTTGATATGGATATTTCATTCACATAAGATAAATAAATAATACACTCACATATGTTTATAATTGGGCATTTAAAAGGTCCCTTAGACTCCCAACACCTGAGGTAGACTTTAACCATGTCTTGGCCAATATATGGATCAAACACACCACTATAGAGGGAAAATCAAAATAATGACTTGTAAAAGGCTAGAGACTAAATATCGAAGGGGAAATCTCCTCAAAATGCATAATCAATTTTAGGCCTAGTATTAGGACAGCCATGGACCTTATAAATATATTGTATGGTTTTACTATAATTACTTACGTACAAGTGGAATGGGTCCCATTATTGGACATTATCCTCACTTCATAAAATATTTTTGCCTTGAGACAAATTCTAAAAATTAGATTGAGATTCATATATTTAAGAATGAGTAAAGGTTAGCTAATAAAAATTTATATATGATCTCATATTTATTATATGCAATCCTTGGTACAGTTCATAGAACACATGGAAAACTATGGCAAGCATCATAAGAGTATGTGTATAATATGATTTATGAAGTCTATTCTTTCTTTTTTTATATATATATATATATATATATATATATATATATATATATATATATATATATATATATATATATATATATATATATATATATATATATATATATATATATATATATATATATATATTGGCACAGTTCATAGAACACATGGACAACTACGACAAGCATCATAAGAGTATGTGTATAATATGATTTATGAAGTCTATTCTTTCATGTTTATATACATACATACATATATATATATATATATATATATATATATATATATATATATATATATATATATATATATATATATATATATATATATATATATATATATATAAGATAAATAGAAATGATTTATGAGGAAATATACCCTCAAGTATACCAAGCCATTCATGGCACTTAGATGCCTAGATTATCTGATAATTTGAAAACAAGCATAGGCAAATGGGGGGATTATTGGTATTACCTTGATTACACAATTATCAGGATCAAAGGAACTAGGGAACCTCTTTTTTTCCTACCACGACATGTCCAATATAAACTCATATAATAAGAAGTGTCTTATCAAGTTTATAAAAACATAGATGAGGAGTTTAGCCTTAAAAATTAGTCCTATTATTTTAAAACTCCTTTAAAAATTGGGTAGCTCCAACTTGTGGCAAGGGCCCACTTCAACCATTGGGAAGATAAGGTCCAATTAAGATTAAGATGTGGCATAATTCATAGAATGGGACCCTATAAAGAGAATCATGAATAATATTTAAATCCTTAATGAAAATAAGGGGATGACCATCACATATGGTCACCAATAATATGAGCATGATGTTATCTTCATGAATGCATTAAATGACATAGAGGTATGGAATCAGATGAGGAATAATCATAAATCTATGATTATCACACAAACCATTCAGTATGACCTAGACATCACAAAGGATTAGGTGAATGAGATGGTGGAGAAGGACCAAAAAATATAGAATCATTAGTGGACTCAAGATCAACCTCAAGACTTAGTAATCTAAACTCCTTCTCATATAGTAGAAGAGAGAAATCTACAAGAGGGAGTGTCTAATGGCTAGAGGGAGAAAATTTCCCAAATCAGAAATGAACATCTTAAAGGTATCCTAGGTCACAAGCTAGATTCAACACATCTAGTTATTGCTACAAAAAAATTGGGAAAAACCACCATAATGGAGAGGAATTCACCTCAACCATATTGATAGAAAATCGAATTTTCTATAACACCTCTACATCAAATTAAAATGGTCACATAAGTCTCCTAGAGATTTTACAATCTTCTTTCATATTTATTTCATTTTCTCCTCCTTTTCTATAGACATCTTAAGTAAGTGCAGCTCCATCCATATCCCCTAGTGTGGGTATCTCCTCTCAAAATATTATTACCACACGAGTTTCCCTCCCATCCATACTTCCAATATTTTTATTCTAATTTCCACTCCACCACCACTACTTTAAATAGTAGTTCCTACTATTGTGTTTCCTTATGTTAATTCATCATACCTTTCACCTATTGTGTTCCACATAGCCAATTTTCAAAGGAGATACAAAGTCATTCAATGCTCCTCCAAATCTAAATAATTATATTAAATACCATCATTTTGTCTCGGTACTATAGAATAATCCCTTGATGAGGAGAAATCATAGGAAGAGGAATATAGAAATGTAATATTCTAAGTGGATTATGCCACTGAGGAAGAAAAAGTAAATTTATAAATAATGATGGGATGTGAGAATAAATTAAGAGAAGAGGGAGACCTATATGAAGAAGATAAAGAAAATGAATTAATAAAGGCTAAAGTATTTATCCTATAAAGTCTTCAAAAATCCAACTGTTGCCCAAGACCAACATGTCATCACTGAAGAAAAAATACAATCTATAAATAAGTTTTTTTTTAATATTTTTTATTTTGTCACTAATATAGGTACTCAAGTTACATTATTAATCTAGCCATTTTGTGGCCATAATTGTCTATTTTAGTTGATTCTTCTATTATTTTGGAATCAACACCACTAATGGCTCTAAATAAAATGGTATATTTTTATAATCATGTTTTAGTCTCCATTTTAAATCTTATAAATTGACCAATTACCTAGAAACTAGAAGCTCAATTGGAGATACCCTTAACATAATCCTCACCAATATAATCATCCACCATAATAGTTGAAAAAATATTAGGCTTTACTAACTTTGTGGCTAAGATCACCCCATAGAGAGAAGCCTCACTGTGGGATAGAATGCTTTGTCCACCATTACAATTCCAATTTTAAATAAGTGATTTATTATCACCTCTCATAAAAAATCCTCCTTTGAAAATTATCCACCCTCTGCCTATGAAGACTTGCATCCTACATAAGAATAACATGACCATATCATTGCTTGATGTGTTAAAGAAATTCAAGGCAAAATGGATGAGAGGTAGAATCTAATCTGCAAATAATCACCTAGAGTATCCACCCATTTTTAAAAATAGATTGGTTTCATTCAAAGGGTGAGGAAGAGGAAGGTATTAAATATAAATACAAGGGAATAAATTGAGTTTGAACAAAGAGAAAATTTATTTCCCTTAGCTAAGAAATCTAAATGGAATCATAATGATTCAATTGAGTACACAAAATATTTTTGTGCTTTTATGGATTATTGAGGAGTTAATGAAAGAGATGTATAAAATCAAGGAGGAGACAAAATATATTAATATATAAATATATCATTTATTCCCCTTGTGAAATTATTAATAGTGTATGGAGTGCAACCACTAGGTTGTATAGCATTTTGAATAACATTCATATTTATAGAAAGGAGAGCCAATCATAAATTGAAAAGGTTTTTAACCTATGGATCCAAATAAATTAATATGTGAAAAAGTGTAGATTTTTGATTCAATCTCCCAAGATTAGTGAATTTAATCAACTGAATGTAGTGTCTAATGAAGATGCAGCATGGACCATAAATTATTTAATATCTAAAAGGGATGTTTCCCTTAGATGAAATGTTCAAATGAATAATATAATGGGACATTTTTTGAATCATGAGAATGAGTCCTTATTAAATATAAAGTATATTAGTGTCACTAATGTGATCATCTCTAATAGAGAGTTAGTCAACAAGAAGAATTTTAAAATGCTCCTTAAAGTAGCTACAAATAGATTTAAGGAGGAAGTTTAAGGAATGGTGTATAAAACTAATGATTATATCTTGTATCTCATAATATTTTTGAAAGATAGAGTGACAAAGGTAGAATCACTTGGAGCTAACATTAGTATCTTGTAAATAGGACTTACAATTTTGATGGTTAAAGCCATCAAAATATTTAAACCTTCCTTATTCAGTTCTAAAATTATTAACAAAGATTTTAAAGTAGTCAATATATTATTCAAGAAAATTAATGAAAAATAAAGAGATTTAGGGTTGGTTCTAAACATGTAGTGAATTTTTAGTACTACCAAAATAAGACATGATTCCTAATTTCTTAGATATGCAGTCATGCATTCTCGATATGGGCCATTTTTGATACCTTAACGAACTACAGTGGCCATTTCAGTTTCAACAATTTTCACCCACTATGTTTATCTTCTGTTAATGTCAAATTAGTATCCCTATAACTTAAAATATGTATTTTCATGTTTCGTCTAAGATGAAATGTCGTTTCCTAATTAATTTTTCATATATATATATATATATATATATATATATATATATATATATATATATATATATATATATATATATATATATATATATATATATATATATATTTAGTCTATGAATTATATTTTGGAATACTACTTTTGTACATGCATTCTTTGCATGATGATTGAAACACAATTCTTTTTTTGGATATATAAATTTAGACTTCAGTTGGAGGATGAGACCTTCGCATCGCCAAGCATATATATGAATCTTTTAAGAAGTTTTGTCATATATAAAGATGCATATATATCTTCCCTATCCCAAAGGGAGGAGAATTTTATAATAGGAAATTATATGGATTGTTATTATGTTATTCTTGATGTAAAAATCTAATTCTTTTCCAAACCTATGAATCTTTTAAGAAGTTTGGAAAAGAATTAGATTTGTACATCAAGAATAACATAATAGCAATCCATATAATTTCCTATTATAAAATTCTCCTCCCTTTGGGATAGGGAAGATATATATTAATCTTTTAAGAAGTTTTGTCATTTTGGTATCCTATTATTTTGGTTTTGTATGAGTTTTATTTCCAATACAAATATTCATATTATGTTATTTATATTTTAAAATAAGTGTGATTATTAATCATAATCCCCCCCCATGTAGATGTGAAAACACAATCTTACAAATGCAACAACCTTTGATTATATATACTTAAGTTTAATGTATTTTTGTTTCCTTTGACTCCTAACTATATGTGATTATTGTGTGATTATATAAGTTTGAATCAAACATTTTTTTATCATTACTTGTATAACATGTAGTTCAAGTCCTATCTTAGAAATGTTTTATTTTGTTTAGTCTATGTGCTCTATTTTTTGCCATAACTTTCCCTCTTCTATGAGTTTATTTTAGTCCAACCCACATTAGGTTAAATCCATAATCAATCTACCCATCTCAATTATGTTTAGATTCATCCATAACTGAACCCATATATGGTAAAAAATGACTCTATTCATCGTTATTCCACCAATAGTTTATTTTTAAAATATAGTACCCTGTAACTCGTACCTTGAAGGGAATCTTCATTCATAGATCTTGAAATGTTACATGTTACCTCATAATGTTACCTATTATGTATAAAAACAACATCAACAAATACCTTGAATAAATATGAATTTCATTTCTAAATCAGAAGGTCGATATGCTAAATAATATGAATTGTGTTTAAATCGAGTAGCTTCATCTTGGACTCAATATCATGTTGTCTGATATTCTACAAATGTTAAAATGTAAATGTAGGTAAATTATGTGTATTAAAAAATAGGAATAAAACATGTTATAATTGTGTGAACGTATCTAAGTATTTATTAGGTAAAGCACATAACCAATCCCAAGCTTCCCTGTGAGACTTCTATAAAAATATTTTAATAATAATTTCCCATGTTTACCCTAATGACCAAAAGGATGCACATAATAAAAAATATGGCTGGAAGGATCTGCATGTCCAAAGAAGAAAAGTAACATGGCCATAATGAAATCTTGTGGAGGTAAATATTCAGATAATCTTTTTGTAAAGGGTTATTTTTTAATCATGCTATAGTTAAGAGAATCCGTTAATGAAAATAGTTGTAAATTGAAAATTAAAACTTTTCTTTTAAGATTTATAGCTTTCATCATAGATGTATGGTGACTATTAAGAAATTTTATAATTTTTAAAGGTGTGGTTATTGGTTGTAATTTATCATTATTTGAAACATTGGAATAATAGAGTTTCATTATCATTAGAATGTTATAACACCTTTGGTAAATTTGCTTCCTGTGAACACGTTGGATATTATATTAAAATTATATCATTTCAAAATTATGAATCTTTTGTTATAAGAATATCATTTTAACAAACTAGAACCTTTTGTAATTTCATAGCATTTGAACCTATTGGAATCTTTGGTAAGTATAAATCATTTTATCATTTTGAAACATGATGTTATGATATAACATTTTTAATATTTGGTATCTTTGGTAATGTTATAAAATTTTAACTCTTTGATATATTTGGTAATGGTAAATCAATGTTTGCATTCAAATATTCCATTATTTATCTATGAATATTACATAATTTAACATGATTAAATTGTGAAGTATTAAGCTCAATCATAGCTAATTATTATACGGTTCATTCGGAAGAAAAAAATTTACATTCTCTCTATAAAATTATCAGGTTATTTAACTCATAATTTTTAATGGTGAGAACATAGACTTGATTAGAGGCATGGTAGTCAACGATAATCTAGAGAAATGAGAGGAGGCCTCATAGCATCTGTGAGGGAGGATTGTTCTTGTTTTGTGATATTATTAGATATAACCACATTTTGTATTAAGGAAGATTTTTTACATGACAAATCATTTTAAATTTATATTCATCAAAAAATTATATATCATTATTGGTTTAACAAGCAAAAAGTTAATAGACTATCACAAGGAGATAAATAACCATCAACGAGGAAGACTCAGAGATCATCTTCACCAAACATTTTACACTTTTCAGAAGTAATGGTTAGAGAATAGACTAAGGTAAATAATGGGAGAGACTATTTTAAGGACTATGCCAATGAGATAATTTATTTTATTATATATTATTTCAATGTTAAATTAATAAAATGATAAAATATAGGAAGTACAATACAAAGGAGTATTTGGATGGTGTAATCAGAAATAAGAGATAATACTTAACTTATGTATGGATGGATAGGTAGATCTGAGATGTGCAAGGGTAGGAAAAAACTTTATAATGATTAGGAACTAGTCATCAAATTAAATAAATACCCTTTCTAGTTATTTAGACACTTGGATTGAACCAAAGACACTTGCATCAATATTACACCACCCTTGGACATAATTATCCTATGAAATTTGCTTAATGTATCAAGGTGAGACTGGGTTATTAATTTTGGGTGTTATGTCACCTTCATTTAATGTGTGCGAATATCATGCACATGATCTATATATTATTTTTAAGATCAAACCTTAGATATCCACCTCAAGTTAGTGTACCTTTCCAAAAATGGGTTAATGGGCTCACAATATCGAGCTAACCCCAAATACATATCTTTTAATGGGTGCTACCTACATAAACACTAATCTAAGGAGGGAAACATACATAGGTATTTATCCCATATGTGATGGTATGTGTTTGAATAATAGTGTATAATGTTTTATTCTAGTGCATAAAACGATCTAGCTTTTAAATTGAAAAAATGGCTCATGGGCTATCTCTTAATGTTTTAGACCTTTGGTATGATTATTCCTATGACTAATATGAAGATAGAGATAAATAGGTAAGAATTGATTAATTATTTATATGTTTCAATGATTAATGTAAGATTTTATTGATATATGATATATGATGGAATGAATTGGATTTAAATTATATTTATATTAGCTCTTTTGAAAGTATCCTCGCAAAAGGGTTAATGAAAATTTCAGAATGACCTATAAATGTTAATATATTTTAAATTTTGAGTGTTTATGGGAGATGGAAAAATAATTTAAAGTAAGGATAGTAGCATGAATGCTATAGTCCTACCTAGGATGAAAATTTCTAGGGTGCAAGAAATATGTTGAGGTTTTTAACTTACAGTGAAGGATATAAATTAGGTTTTATGTATATTTATGGCTACATGAGATCTGTATAGTAAGAATAAATAATGGTGGGGATAAAGGTTAAGTCACTATACCTTCTGAGGTTATGAACATGAGTATTTTGAATGCAAGGAAGGTTAAACCATATTTTATAGTGTTGATATATATTTTTCAAGTGTGAAAGACTAAAATTAACATATAAATTAGGAGTTAAGCATATACAAATAAAATTTGATAAATATATAAAATTTCATAAATGATAATGAACATGATTTAAATTAGACCAATATATTTCCATGTATTTTTGAAATTGAAACACTATAAGAGTTTTTATTTGGATAAATATATTCCTTGTTCACATTTACTACTACTTGATTACTCATATCCTTTTATACTCACATAATCACCAAAAATTCTGAAGTCAAATCTTGAAAGGATGAAGAACAAAATTTAATTTTGAGTAAATATATTAGTAAATTTAAAACATTTAGGTACTTTTAAAGTTAATTACATTTAAAATTTTCCCTCTAAACCTTTTTCAAGTGTGCTTCTAGGGCCCATAAAAGTGTGGCAATCCAAACAATTTTTGAAACCTAGACAAATGATTGTTGGTCATCTAAGAAAAAAACCATTAGGATTGTAAACCATTTTTCTATTAATGTAGGAAATAATAATATACATGGTATTTTTTTAAAAACTTATCTTCCAATCTCTATTATACACAACCAATCCTATGTTGGTAAATTCCCAGTATTTACCTAACTATGAATATTCACTACTAATTTTGTTTTTAAAATTAGGGATCATTAAGCCCCATATCAAATTAGTTATTTTTAGATAGTATTATGGGATTTATTTCCTCCAATTTATTTTTCTAATGGGGGATAAAATTATTTAACATTGAGATTCAGATTGCATTAGGTAGTCTTAATTAGGTTTACAGAGTTTGATTTCCACTAATTGTGTTCTCCATTAAATCTATTGATAAATCAGTTCAATTAGAGACTTAATAATGGAACATTGAGCTTAAAATAAATTTAAGAACATGGAATTAGGTTTAGGTGGATTTATGACCATTGATTTCATTCCCCACTGAAACAATCAAGTGGTTGGTCTGATGGGGGTGTTTGCTACGCCTAATTAATCCCTAAATAACATTAATTAGTCATAATTAGATTGAGGTGGGATTTATTTATTGTAATTTCATCCCTAATTAAAAAAGTAAGTGATTGCTTCAATGGTGGATAAAATTAGTGAAACTTTACCCTAAAATCACATTAGTTAATTGTAATTAGGTTGAAGGGACTAGATTTATACTAGTTGTGTCCTTTATTCAATGAATTAATTTATTAGTTTAATGGAGGATCGATTAGATAAAATTTGGCCCCAAATAAATTTTAATAATAATTACTCGTTTTAAGTGACTCAACTTACCATAATTATGCTCCCCATTGAGCCAATCAAAAAATTGGTTGGATGGGGAGTCAATTAGGAAACAGTGGGCCCCAAACCAAATAGGTAATTATAAGTAATAAAAGAGGGCTTGATTTTCCCCAATTGCATCCCCCATTGAACTAATCGAGTGATTCGTTGAATGAGGTAAAAAAATAGGAAGAATATCCCTAAATTATATTATATAGTCATAATTGTGATGAAAGGGTAGAGTTCCCCTCATTATGTCCTCTATTGAGAAAGTCGAATGATTGGTTCAAACGGGGACTCAATTAGCTAAAAATTAGCCATAAACCACATAGTGTAGTCATAATTACATGGATAGTGTTTAATTGGTCTTTATTTCATTACCAATTGAACTAATTGAGTGATTAGTCTAATGGGGGACTCCATTAGGGAAAATTGAGCCAAAATTCACTTCAAGTGGTCATAATTAGGCTGAGGGGGTTCAATTTCACATAATTATAACCTGTATTTAACCAATCAAGTAATTTGTTGAATGGAGGAATCAACTATGGAAAATATAGGTTTAAATCATATTATGTTGTTACAGTTATTACTAAGGGATTTAATTTCTCCTAATATAAGTGTCCCCTTACTGAAATAATTGATTGATTGGTTGAATGGGATACATACTCAGGGAAAATTTATATTGGGTTCATTAGTAATACAAAGTTATTTTTTTAGTTATTCGATACCCACTAATTGATTTTATAACTAACTTGTTTTCCATAAGATTTATTTACACATTGTACAAAAATAAATATATGAAATTTTCCATCACATTCTTGAATATATTTCAATTTATTCCTCCTATTTTTGTCATATCAGTGGTATCAAAGCAATTATTGAAGGAGGAAGGCAACGCTAATTATTTATTGAAATAATTTATATTTCACGACATGAGGAGAAAGAAGGAAATGTTGATCATTTTTTTTATAAGAGTTGGTCAAAGACAATCTTTTTGTATTGAAGGTTTTGAAAGACAATAGAGCAATTTAATGTATATTCATGAAGCTCATAGATCTAGCACATGATAATCAATGCCATTGTTAGGTTTATACTTTTTTGAATTGTGGTTGGTTTGCATATTTTAGAACACCGAATATTTTCAAAGTCTTTTATTCATAGATGATATTACCTATATTAAGGATTCAATAATTTCAATTTGGTTTGAAGGAATTGTGGAGAAAAAGTGTGACTACTGTAAATAAGATGATAGATCCTCCAGGCTATTCATGATCCCCCAAGCAGCATAGAAGGTATGAAAACACTATATTTCTCAAGAGAAAATCAAGCACTTGAGTAAAGTTTTCAAATTTTTTGAAAAACCATAAAATTTATTTACCATGTTAGTATGGGTTCCATGAAGGAAGCATAGGAAATATTTTTTCTGCATTCACGAACAATTGCCAGTGAGTTAATATTTTTACATACAAAATTAAAATGGTAAAAATATTTTTCATATAATATTATTTTCTCAAATAAAGAATATATGTAATATTTTCCATTTATATTTTCAAATTTTATGAAAGACAAGTTGGATAGGTAATTTTTACAAGATTTTTTCTAAGAGGAAGATCAAGGTTTCAAAACTATTTGAGATCATTTTGTAAAGGGAGTTATAAGTGGTGAAAATAATTCAAATTAGATTTTTGATATTATAACAAAATGAAATTTCAAATAATGGAGAAATAAGGATGTAATAGGAATTATAAGGTGTAATTTTCCCACAAGTCCAAGGTATCTTTGTATTCAGAAACTATTTTTGAAGGTAAAGGCAAAACCTCAAAATAGTATTCCCTTGTCTTTATTCCCTTGTCTTGTTTTGATTTTTTTCTTTAGTACTATGGTAAAAATCATGAGTTTTATTTTTTTAAATGGTAAACTATCACCTAAAAATTATAAATAATGGAGTAGGAACATGGAGAATACACTCATTTTTAATGACTTATGGGAAATCACTAAGAAAGAAACTACAACACCAACTGAAGCTTTGAAGTTTATTGAACATTAAAAATGTGATAAACATGCACTCACACTTTTGAAATCAGCTTTTACTGAATAGGTAATCATTCATATTGAGATAGTTAAAACTGGCACATGGAAATCCTAAAAAGCGTTAAAAGATCTATATGACAAACAACCTACATATAGGATGATTGACCTTCTTATGAAACTTTTGAACAATAAATTAGTAGATAATGAAGATGTCTTTGAATATATTTCTCACATGAAAACATTGAACATGAATATTAAACAACTTATGGTAAAATTGATCATGATATGTTGATTTTCATCACATTGAATGGTCTTAATTTTGCATACACTAATTTTTTTGAAATATTATAGATTAGTGATAAGCTTAACGATGCCACATTTGACTCTATTTGTGAGTTATTAACTCAGCATGAGAGAGTTTTTAAGGAAGAATAAATACAAACATATTGAAGTGGCACATTATTTCAAAATAGTAAATCCATGGTATGAGCCCAATAGAAGAGAAAAATAGAAAAACTCTCACAGGAACACTCTAGGCATAAGCATCATTCTGGACATAGAAATTATTCAAGCTCTACAAAGCATAAACATCATTCTATTTCTCCAAAGCATGAGCATCACCATAAACATTCACATGGACACAAGTATAGGTATTCTTCCTCTTGTGGTTATTCTTCTTCTAGTTCTAGTGGATGTGAGATAATATGCTACAATATTGGTAGGATAGGACATCCTTCTACAAAGTAACCCTCTAAAGGGAGGTTTTCTTGACATCGATATAAGGTAGAAGAAAACATTTGTGATCACTCCAGTCACTCTATTGAGTCATCTAGATATTATTTTACATCTTATTTTGATGGATAGAATGACTATGAAGTTGCATACTCCATAGTTGATGATTATATATTTTGAGTTGGTGGCACACCCATCTTGTGTGAGTTACTAGGCTCAAGATTGGGATTTAATATAGTAGCACATTTTGGCTTGTGCAATTTCCTTTCATATATGTCATGATATGATCTTTGATGTGGAGAATTTCAATAATTTGTACTTGTTTTTGTTGCAAAGCTTCTCACCTCTCACCTGATAGGAGGAAAGATATTGCATATTAGTTTTTCAAATAGTTGTCGGTGATATACGATATGAGTCAACATTGTGTTGCTACCATTGTTAGTGCTGAGCAAAGGCCTATAGGAGATGTTGGTGATTCTTGGGCATCAATTTGAGATGTACCATACATAATAAAGAGCGTGATTATTTTTTGGATGGATTCTATGTCAGGATCAATTTTTTTAGATAGTTCATGATCATGTTCTACTATAGTGTAGGGATGATCAAGGTGTGGATTAGTCCAGGATGCATAATGTAATAGTTACAGTTGTAGTAGAGTCTACTTGGGTTACTCACAGTTTATTGCTTTAGACTTTTTATACCCTTTTGGATTAACGGGGAGTTTGTTGGGTTCATTAGTATTCTAAAATTGTTTCTTTAGTTATTCAATACCTACATATTAGTTTTATAACCAACTTGTTTTCCATAACCTGTATAAGCCTACCTATTATACAAAAATAAATATATGAAATTTTACATTGCATTCCTAAATATACTTTTGTTTATTACTCCTATTCTTTTTATATCATTTTAGCACCTAATCACTTTAATTAGTTTCAATTAGGTTTAGGGGGATTGATTTTTATTAATTATATCCCCAATTAAATAGAACCAAAATCAAATTAAGTAGTTTAAATTAGGTTAAGGTGGATTGATTTCCCATATTTATGTCCCTCATTGAGAAAATAGGGGTAATTAATATATAGATCAATTTCATTAGTTAAAATTAGGTGGGGGCTTGATTTCCATTAATTGCATCCTCCATTGAGCCAATCAAGTACTTGGTTCAATGGGGGAGTAAACTAAGTAAAATTAAGACCTAAATCATATTAGCTAATCACAATTAGTTTGAGTAGAGGTTCATTTCCCTTAACTAAATCCCATATTGAGATAATTGAGTGATGGTTCACTTGGGGATTCAATTAGGTAAAATTTAGTTTTAGATCATATAATATAGTTATAATTACATTGAGGGGGATCAAATTCACTGAGTTGTGTCATCCATTAAAATAATCAAGTGATTGGCTTAATGGGTGACCCAATTAGGGCTAGTTGGCACCAAATCAATTTAACTAATATAGAAAAAATTTAAATAATTGGTTGACTGGGGAACTAGATTAAGTAACGTTGAGCCCCAAATCACATTAGTTAATTTCAATTAGGTTAAGGGGAATGGATTTTGATTAACTGTGCTTCCCATTTGAAGCAATCAATAAATTACCTAAATTAAGACTCAATTAAGGAAAATTGAGCCTCAAATCACATAAATTAGTTGTAATTAAGTTGAGTGGGCTCAATCTTCCATAATTATATCCCCTATTCAATGAAAAGAGTGATTAGTTTAATGGAGAACTTAATTAGGTTAAATTGAGGCCCATGGTACTTTATGTAATCATAATAAAGTTGAGGTTTCTTGATTTACCCTAATTATGTTCCCTATTGAACCAATCAAATGGTTGGTTCAATCCAAGATGAAATTTTGGATAAACGAGCTCCAAATTACTTTACATAGTCACATCTAGGCATAAGGGGGTTAATTTCCACTAGTTTCATCCCACATTGAACCAATATAGTAATTTATTCAATAGGGGAGTCAATTATGGAATATTGAGCTCAAAATCACTTTAGGCAATTGCAATTGAGTTGAGAAGAAAAATTTTCCTCTATGTCACATTATATATGACATTAGTAAGTATGGCCTTGAGTTTGAGACTAAACTCAAGTTAAAGATGGAAATAAAGTCACTTTTAGGAACACCCCAATGCCATCCCCTAGAGATGAAAACAAAGTCACAAAAAAATTCACCTCATATCATAAATTAAGTCACAATCACTTCTTAGAGACCTCCAATGTTGATTGAAATTTTGGATCTAACATGTCAACCAATTGCTTATAATATTCTCAATTATATAATAATTGTTTGCAAAACACTTTTTGGGGAAATACCAGTAATCTTATTATTTAATAAAGTCCCTGAAGATGTTACAAAGTCAAGGATAAACTCAAAATGATATGGGAGCTTTGATAACAACTCTCTATTTGGACATAAACTCTATGCTATATATTCTAGATGAACCCATAATGCATTTTTAGAAAAACATGCATCTATGCTACAAACTATTGAAAATATTTGTAACACGTGTCTAGTTAGTCATGGTTACAAATTCGGATCAATTTTGGATTTTCTATTGGTTCATGTTTTCTCTAGGCTCAATTTATGTACCTCCTTTTTTTGAGTTCAAATACAAATAAAGAGCCTAGGATATGAAAATACATTCAATGGGTATTATTTTGGTAATGCAGTTATAAGTGATTAAATTCATTTTTAGAGGTATCATTGTTCTCCTACATGGATGTGACGTTTAGGTATTTTTTATTGAATGAGATATTTCATAAGAAAGACTGAGCATTATTTATGCTTTGGGATAGTGTCAAATTGTATCTATTTCATGGTGATCACTTGTTGGTAGTAAGCTTGTGTTTTAGAATTACATAGTGAAAAGGGGATGTAGCCTTAATCTAGTGGAGGTTTACACACATTGGGTTTATCCAAGGTAAAAATATTGTATATTTTAACTTGTGATTTTATTTTCCTTTAAGTCCTTTATTAAATAATATCCAATTTCATAACAATACCTTACACCATAATTCTACATAGGAAAGCACCTCATAACAATAGTTACATAATAATTTTTATGATATGGGATTAAAGGGTTTGTATGAGTGATTATTTTAGTGCATTATCCACATAGATTACAGATCAAATTTCACAAAAAATAAACCCTTATCTCATCTCTAAAGACACTCTAGAAATGCATGCTAAGTCATATGTTTTTAAGACATCCTTACATTACCCTCTCGAGACAATTCCCAAATGTGACTTTAAATATAACTTAAGGGTATAAATTAAACATAGTAAAACCTAACAAAATTTAAGTTCACTTAAAGGTTATTCTGGAATAGGGACTTTAAATCGATTAAATGTTATAATGAATGCAACATAGTCAATTTTAGATTAAAATTTAATATCAAATATATAGATAATGTATGTTAGTTTATTTTTCTCTTTTTATGCATTATGACCAACCAAGAAATTTTTTACATTTAGAATTATAATCCTATAAATACACTCTTCCTCCTTCACCTATGCCTTTAGTAGAAGCTAGGAAAATATTCAAGCAGAATATGTAGTGTCTAAGAATGTCTCATGGTTACTTGAGAGAACCAATGCAAACGTAATTTAATTTTTGAGTACACTAAAAAATTATAATACAATTAAGTGTTTAATTTATTTCATTTATAACATTATTTTAAATCTCTTATTTTTTTTAATTCAGTTTATAGCTTAGGATTAGTTTGGTGTTTATTTATACAAGAACTATATTCTTATTTTTGAAATAGGTTATTTGAATTATGATCTTTTAATATGTTTATACATTATTAGAATTATTAGTCATTATTACATTGGAATTATAGAATTTATTCAATTTCATATAATTTTCATTTAATTATCTATAAAAGAAAGACTTTCTTGTTTCATAAGCATGTTATTCAAATTGTGATCATCCCACTTAGTTCTTATTTTAAAGCATTATTAGCACTCTAGAAACTATAATGCTTAGTCATTTTCATATAATAATTAATCATAATGGCATAATCCAATCAACATGCAAAATGATCACCTATTCTTAAACTTCTCTATAATTTGAAATATTTTATATTTAAACATTTTAAAAAAAACATAATTAAATGTATATTAAAATTTTAAAAATTTTCACACGTTTGAAATTTAAATTTTAGTGGTCGTCTTGTTCCTACTCCCCAAATGGTAATGTATATAAGATTCATGTTTTCAAATTTCAAAGCAAAGGTTTGGGAGAGGAATCCATGGACCAAGGCTATGAGAAACTAAGTGTGAATAAGTCCTCCTCTTTTGATCCACTAGTATACACCTTGAAAAAGTAAAATGAATCAACTAAGTATGATCATGTGGTAACTTTGAGAAGACATAGAGGTTGTGGAAAATTATTCAAAGATATAATTAAGTGGAGGAAGACATAATTTTTGTGATAATGTTTTGGGAGGGGTTTGGGATGCTTCTAACCTAAGATCAGGTGATTTAGATAAATTACTTAAAATAGATTCCCTAGTGTTTGTGTACTACAAAAATAGAGGAAATCATTTTCAAACTATGTTGAATTGTGTAAAATATAATATTTTATTTTTTAGGTAGCTTAGCCTCATTGGTCTTAGTCCATCATATATCTTTGTTTGTTTATATTCCACAATGTTGTTTCCAGTCTTGATGGGAGTGGAGTGTCTTTGGAATGTCCCCCAAGAAGCTATTATCTTCTCAAAATCAATCTAGTTTTGACTTCCTAGAAATCACATTAATAAATGATAAGATCATCTATGTGGGATATATCCTTATGTCCTTTTCAATAGAGAGTCCTATTTTAGATATTTTAGATCCCTCTCTTCTTTTAATGGAAATACACCATATAATGAATTCATTGGTTGGTAAATGTTTCAAGGCTATTTTTTCTATAATAGAGCTTAGTAGTTGGGTTAAAACAAACTGGAACAATATTGTTGATCCCAATATCTACATGTTGATTAGAGGTTTTTTACTCATTTTTTGAAGTCTAGTATTGATAAGGTTTTCATGTGGTCTTTTAGGACTTGATTTCATAGTAAACATTACATCTCTTTCTACACTTTGTCCCCTTTCTTTGATCCTTTAATGACTACAATTACTATTGTGTTTATGTGGATCATGTTATAAAACCTTGCCCTAGGGATAAGGAACCCTAAACAAATAAAAATGATAGTCAATAAAGTTGGATTTTTTTGTTAAGATTGATGTCGATTTGATAGGAAGTAAATTTGTGTGTGTGCTGGATCTTAGAGCTTTCTAATCCTCTTTTCCACTTGACTTGTATCATGTCATCCCTAGTCTCTTGGACTCAATTTTTTGACTAGCAATGTCTCATATTTAGATGTTTATGATGCAATTAGATTGGTTATAAAATAGTAGCTTGCTCTTCCCAAGCCGACCCTATTTTTAGTCCTCTAAAAATATGTAGAATAAAGAATGGTTTTCTTGACAGTGACTTTGTGTGGAAGAATCATGCAAATTATCCTTTCAAGTTAGGTCATGGTCTAACCTTATGATTTATAGAAATATTCTCTTCCTCCCCACCCTCGTCATGTCGAGGAGCACCTTGAGGGAGCTCTTGAAGATAGGCCATTGAGGATCAAATCATGTCATCACATTCTTTTTTAAAAATCTCCTAACAAATGTAATTCTCACCAATTAGCCATTGTTCTCAATGGTGGCCCATCGACCAAATGTAAATGAAGAAAGATAGAGGTAGAGCATATGAGGATGGAATCAATGGAAATTATTTTTGATAGTTTTTAGTTGACCTTGGATGGTCTTCTCATTCGTAGAGATAGAATACTAATTCCTCCTTGCATGTAGATCTTATTAATTGTAAATGTTTTATTTTCTCTGCTAGTAGTTGTTTCCTTGTTGAGGGTTGGCTGAATTTTTTGTAAAGGTTTTGAAACCTTTTTTCCCTTCAAGGTGTTTTCTAACCCATTTTGGTAGTTTTATCATGCTAATGGGTCTTCTATGTATTTTTATTGGGGAGAGGGTCTCTCTTTATTATTTCTTGCCCTTTTTCATGAATGTTGAGCTGCTTATTGTTGTTTGCTTTGTGTTATTGGGTATTAGGCCCCTTGTTGTGTCCTAAGCTGGTTCATACCTCCAATATTTTAAAACATTATTCTATCAGTTCATAGCTCTGGTCAAAAGTATTCCTTGTTCATAGCTCTAATAAAAGTCTTTCCTGGTTCATAACTCAGGGCAAACACATTTACACCTTATTAAAAAAAAATTGTTTCAGTAAATATATACTACATGCAATCGCTTCATAGCTCCATGTATATGCGTAATATAAATATCACTTAACTACAAAGAAGTCACACACACACACACACACACACACACACACACACACACACACACACACACACACACACACACACACACACACACACACACACACACAATAGTTAAGTGATATTAACATTATGCATATAAATGGAGCTATGAAGTGATTGCATGTAGTGTATATGTCTAGCATTATGTTTGTGGGGAGTTATGGTTTTTTTAAATAATTTATCCTACTTATTCAATTTATGGTTTTTTAAATAATTAATCTTACTTATTCAATTTATAACATTTCAATAATTATGAAAAATATTCCAAGCTCGCACCTCGTTTATATATAGTTGACTTATAACATAGATAACTCCTACTTTTTCTATTTAATAAATTCATTACAAACTATTAATATGACTTTTTTAACTCTATTTTTTATATATATAATGTGATTTCTATTAATAACCTAATTGTGTTAGATATTTTTCAATTCTATCCGGTGCTCTATATACTTATACTTTCAATGCTCAAATTCATTAAAACATTAACATATGTAACGGCGACGTATGTCCATTTATACATCAAATACCGTGGAGGATACAATTTTTTCCCCACATAATATCACTCATTTCAACTTTTATCATCGAATATAATTTAATACATATAATAAGCTTTCTACCAAGTCTTATTCTCGAAGGTTTGTACATCCATGTAACTTTGCAGATTAAAAGAAAACCATATGAACTCATTACATGCTTGAAGTAGAGGATAATTCAGTGGAGGCCGTTGTCTGTAGAAAAGGGCTGAGGAGGAATGGTGATGTCAACCGTTCCTTCCAACATCTGAATGACTCTGCTTGTGGAAGGCCGCTGAGAAGCGCTGTATTGAATGCACCACAGTCCCAACAAACTCTGCTTTTTGGCTATATTTTCATAATCTTTTTGATCTGCTATATTTCCTTCTCTCAGCCTTCCAAATTCATCCATTTCCACTTGTTTGAATGGCCATTCAGGGTAGAAAATTTTGCTCGACCTGGTTGCTTGCATGTCAAAGTTCTTCCTTCCCCCGACCATCTCCATCACCAACATACCATAACTTTATACATCTGATTTGTCACTCACTGGTCCATTGTTTCTTGACCACACCTCTGGAGCCACATACCCAGAAGTTCATCTAGCCCCTGTCAGTGAGACATGGCTTTCTCTTCTATCTGTTAATTTTGCAAGATCAAAATCTGCAACCTTTGGCGAGAAATTGGCATCGAGCAGTACAAAATGAGTCTTCTACATTCGTCATGTAAATATGCAATCCCGCGAGCTGTGCCCATTGCAATGGAATACAATTGTTTCAGACCAATGCAGTCCGATCAAATCGATGTATATATTTCTCCAGAGAACCGTTGACCATATACTCGTAGACCAAGGCTCTTTTAGAACCTTCATAACAGTACCCCAAGAGCCGCACCAGATGCAAGCGGTGGATCCTCCCCAAAGTAGATACTTCATTCATAAACTGCTTTCTACTGTGTTTGGATTTGTCTGGAATTTTAATAGCTACCAGGCTTTCGTTTTGAAGCTTACCTTTGTAAACTGTACCAAAACCACCTTGGCCGAGTCTGTCAAGAAAATTGTTTGTGTAACGTTTAATCTGAGCATATGAATATCTTGTGGGAATATCATTATCTGAGTTCAAATATAAATATGGTCACATCTAGGTTGAGGGGATTGATTTTCCCTAGTTTCATTCCACATTGAATTAATATGGTAATTGGTTTAATAGGGGAGTCAATTATGGACTATTGAACTCAAAATCACATTAGGTAGTTGCAATTGAATTGAGAAAGATAAATTTCCCTTGTGTCACTTTATATAGAAGATTAATAAATATGGCTTTAAGTTGGAGATTAAAGTCAGTTAAAGATGGAAATAAAGTCAATTTTAAGGACACCCCAATGCCATTCCCTAGAGATGAAAACAAAGTCATAAAAAAATTCACCTCATACCATAATGAATTATGTCACAATCACTTCTTTGAGACCCTTTGGATCTAACATTTCAGCTAATGCATCCAATATTCTCAATTATATAATAATTGCTTGTAAAACACTTTCCGGTGAAAATAAAAGTAAAATTATTAGTCAAGAAAGTGCATGAAGAGGTTGCAAAGTCAGGGATAAACTTAAAGTAATCTGGGAACTTTGACGACGACTCTTTATTTTGATACAAACTTTATGCTATCTGTTTATAGATGAACCCACAATGCCTTTTAAGAAAATCTTACATCTATGCTACAATCTATTGAAAAAATTTGTAACGCAAATCTAGTTAGTCATGGTTACAAATTTGGATCAATTTTGGATGTTCCATGCGTTCATGTTTTCTTTAGGCTCGATTTATGTACCTCCTTTCGCTAAGTTCAAATATAAAAACGGGGCCTTAGGATATGAAAACACATTCAATGGGTGTTAGTTTGGCAGTGCAGTTAAAAGTGATTGAGTTCATGTTTAGAGGTCTCATTGTTCTCCTACATGGTTGTGATTTTTAGGTCTTGTGGAATTGAATGAGAAGATTCATAAGAAAGACTGAACATTATTTAGGCTTTGGGATAGTGTCAAATTGTATCTATTCCATGGTGAGCACTTGCTGATAGTAAGCTTGTGCTTGATAATTACGTGGTGGAAAGCGGATGTCGTCTAACTTTAGTGGAGTTTTCCTCATATTAGGTTTATCTAAAGTAAAATTATTGTATCTTTTATTTTTTATTTATTTTTTGCTTTCACGTATTTTATTAAATAATATCTAATTTCATAACAACATCTTACACCACAATTTTAAGTAGTAAAATACTTCATAACAGTAATTACATAATAATTTTTATGTTATAGAATTAAAAGATTCTTATTATTGATTATTTTAGTAAAATATTCATGTAGATTATAAATCAAATGTCACAAAAAATAAACTCGTAAGTTATCTCTAAAGGTATTCTAATAATGTCTGCTAAAAATATATTCTAAAGACATCGTAACATCATCCTTCAAAGAAAATTCCTAAATTTGACTTTAAACATAACTCAAGGGTCTAATTTTAACAAAAGAAAACCTAAAATTTTTAAAGTTCACTTAAAAATGACTTTAAAAGGACTTTAAATAGTCTAAATGTTATATTAAAAACAACACAATCACTTTTAGATTTAAATTTCAATCTCAAATATCAAATATATAGTTAATGTATGTTAGTTTTATTTCTATCTTTATGCATTATGATCAACCAAGATATTTTTATAATTAGCATTATAATCCTTTAAATACACTCTTCCTCCTTTACTTATGCTTTTTTTAAGAAGCTAAGAAAATATTCAAGGAAAAGATGTAATGTTTAGGAATGACTCATGGTTGCTTGAGAGATCCCATGCACATGCAATTTAATTTTAGAGTACCTTGTAAAATGATAATACAATTAAGTGTTTCATTTATTTTATTTATAATATTATTTTAAATCTTTTGTTTTGTTGAATTTAGTTTATAGTTTAGAAATAGTTTGGTCTTTATTTATAAAAAAACATGTTCTTATTTTTGAAATAGGCTGTTGGAATTGTGATCTTTCAATATGTTTCTATATTATGAGAAATATTACCCATTATTACATAAGAATTATAGTATTTATTCAGTTTCATATAATATTCAATTAATTGTAAATCTATGAGCTAATCAACTTATATAATATATGTTTTTCTTTTAATGATTATTTATACAAGAAAGAATTTATTGAAATTTCCTAAAAATATTATTAAAATTATCATATTCCCACCTATTTCTTCATTTAAAGGATTATTATCATTTTATAAACTATAATGTTCAATCATTTTTATATAATAATTAATCATAATGCCATAATCCAATCAACTTGAAAATTGTTTACTTAGGCTTAAACTTCTCTATAGTTTGAAATAATTTGTATTTAAACATTTAAAACAAAAGACATAATAAAATGTATATTAAAATTTTAAAATTTATGACACGTTTGAAATTGAAATTGAAGTGGTTCTCATTCCTACTCCCCAAATGGCAATATCTGTCGGATCAATGTTTTCAAAGTTGAAAGCAAAGGTTTGAAATAGGAATCACTATACAAAGGCTATGAAAAACAAGTGTGAATAAGTGTTCTTATTTTGATCCACTAGTTAGCACTTTGACAATGTAAAATGAATCAACTAAGTATGATCATGCGGTAAATTTTAGAAAACATATAAGAAGAAGAAAACTCTTTGAATATATAATTAAATAAGGGGAAAAAGATGGTAATTTTTGTGTCATAGTTTTGTGTGGGGTTTGTGATGATAATAACCTTAGAAGAGGTGATTCAAATAAATTACTTAAAACAAATTCCCTAATGTTTGTGGAGTACAAAAATAGAGGAAATTATTTTCACAATTATGGTGAATTATGTAAAAGCATAATATCATCTCTTCTAGGTAGCTTAGCCTCATTGATCTCAGTCCATCAGATCTATTTATTTATTTATTTGTTTTCCATTGTTGTTTCCACTCTTGATGGGAGTGAAGTGTCACCCAAGAAGCTATTGTCTTTTCAAGAGCAACCTAGTTCTAACTAGTTAGAAATCACCTTGATATAAGATAAGATCATCTATGTGGGAGATATCATTATGTTGTTTTTGATACAGAGTCATATTTTCAATATTTTAGATCCCTCTCATCTTTCAATGGAAGTACACCATGGCAACAAGTCATCGACTGGTAAATGTTTCAGGGCTAATTATTTTATAATAGATCTTACTAGCTAGGCTAAAACAAACTGGAATAATATTATTGATTCCACCTTTTATTTGTTGATTAGAGGTTTTTTACTCATTTTTTCTAGTCTACTATTGATAAGGTTTTTGTGGGGTATTTTAGGCCTTAATTTTATGGTAAACATTACATCTCTTTCTACGCTTGGTCCCCTTTTTTATCCTTCAATGATTAAAATCACTATTGTGCCTATGTGGATCATGTTGTAAAATCTTCCCCTAGAGTTAAAGAACGCTAAACAAATAAAAAGGTCGGTCAATAGAGTTGTATTTTTTATTAATATTGATGTGGATTTGATAGGAAGTATGTTTTTGCATGTGTTGGATCTTAGAGATTTCCAAGCCTCTTTCTCATTACATATAAATCATGTCATCCCTTGTCTCCTGGACTAAATTTTTTAACTAAGAGGGTCTCATTTTTAGATGTTTATGATGCAATAAGATTGGTCATAAAACAATATATTTCTCTTTGTAATCCAACCTTATTTTTAGTCTGCTACAAATATTGAGAAAGAAGGATGGCTTTCCTAACACTTACTTTGTGTGGAAGAATCAAGAAAAAATATTTATTGAGTCTTCTCCTTCACGTCAGGTGATGATCTAAACTTATGATCTATAAAAATAATCTCTTCCTCCCCACCCTCATTGTCTCAAGGATAACCACCAAGGAGCTCTTGAAGTTAGGGCATTGGTGATAAAATCATTTGATGATAATGTGGGTCTATTTCATAAATCTCCTAATAAATGCAGTTCTCACCAATTATCCATTATTCTCAATGGTAGCCCATACACCAAATGTAAAGGAGGAAATATAGAGATATAGTGTATGAGAATGGAACAAATGAAATTTATTTGTGATGGTTATCAGTGGACCTTGGATGATCTTCTCATTTGTAGGGGTAGAATACTAATTTTAGCTGATAGGTAGATCTTATTATTTGTAAAGGTTTTATTTTCTTTCCTAGTAGTTGTTTCCTTGTTAATGGTTGGTTGAGTTTTTGTTAAATTTTTTGAAGCCTTATTTCATTTCAAGGTGCTTTATAACACATTTTTGTAGTATTATCATGTTGTTGGGTCTTATATGCATTTTTGTTGGGGATAGGGTTTCTCTTTATTATTTCTTTTACTTTTTTATGAATGTTGCTTTCTCAATGTTATTGGGGGATACCTCCTTCCTTGTGTCCTAGGCTAGTTTGTAGCTCCAAAATTTTGAAAATGTTATTTTATCAGTTCATAGATCTATAAAACCAAGAAAGCAATGAAAATAAAGCAAGAAATGGAAAGGATGGGGATGCGATGGTTGAGACCCATGATTTTTAATTGTAAAAAAATATACCAAGCTTGATGAGGGGAGAACTCCTTTACTAAATTTTATATACTATGACCCCAAGTAAAGAAGGAATGAATATGAAAAGGTTTTCACACATGATAAGTTGGTGTGTGGATGGGAGCAGTCTAGAACTACAACATTCACTATGTAATAAGTAATTGAATTATTTTGTCAGTGTGGAAAAGAAAAATAATTGATGGGATTGATGGGAACATTTTCTACATAGATTACAATCAAATAAGATGTGGGGTCTAAATTAAAATGATTCCAATAGAAAATTGAAGACCAACTTTCACATGACTTAAAAGAAAACAAAATACAAAGATAAAATCAATGAGTAAAATAAAATAATAAAAAATAGTCAAGGAGGACAATGAAAACACTTAGGATCTCTTTATTTAAACCAATAATAAGTCTTTTTTACCCATGTAAATTTTGGTGCACTTAAGTAGTTAATCCCATAAAGGTATTTATAGCTTACTATTTAAATTGGACTTAATGGGCTACAAGGATGGTTCTACCTTTATGTTTTTACATATAGGATTGTCATTATCCAACGAAAGAAAAACTATATCTGAGAGCCTACAAATCATTTAGGCCCTTGCCTAAATCACCTTTTATCCTTGAATTTTACTTGCACTATCTTTATAACTATTAAATTTACTTTTTTTTGTATCATCATAGGTTTAGCATATACATGTTTCTCTTATGTGTTACATAGCATCATACATTTCTTTGTAACATCATATATTATTTTTCAACATGTTATTTATTATGTCTTTTTATGGGTCAAATCTAAAGTAATTAAATAAGTTATGTCTCAAGAATTATTTATTTATTTTGTTTTCAATGACCATTCTACCTTATCCTATCATCCTATTGCTCCTATGGTCTTTGTTAAATCTTCAATGACTTGGCAACAAGAGGAGATATATATTACACATTTATCCTCACAAGATGTCTTAGTACCCACCCTTCATCATCTTGATGGGCACATCTTGGCCCTATTGTCATATTTGACACCCAAGCCAATCATGATCAAATATAATATTATGCTCTTGCATACACTATAAATACTGATTCATTTTTATATATTTCTCAAAATAACTTAAGAAATCAATTTTTACTAGTACTTCTATCATTTCATCTATACCTCTACACCTTTAGTCATTTATACTCCTTTTCTTATCTTAGGAACCTCCCTTGGTTTCTCTCAAATGTCCATGCCTATGACTAATAGTAATACTTATACCTTTCTTATTACTACAACTAATTCTTCTATTGAAAAAGCACTCCTACATTGAAAGCCAAGTTAGCTAATATTGAGTGATATATCTCTCATGCTAGTCCTTCCTTAAATTCTTTTATCTTCCTGTATAACCTTTTGGCTCCTCAAATTTCATCTTATCCTCTCCTAACTGATTGTGTGGATCCTAAGTCTAATTTTTACAAAGGTAAAGGTGATCGTGAACATCATTTTCATGCATTCCAAGCAACTTGTCTAGAATATGTAGATCATAAAATATTATTAACTAAGAACTTTCCAAGAGGCCTCAAATATTAAGTTTTTAGATGGTTATATGATATTTTTTTCCAATTTAACCCCTTGAAAATTAGTTTTGAGTACATTTTTCTATTAATATTAGTGATAAATTATCCTATGCTAAAATTATAAAGCTCAAAAAAGGTCCAAATGAGATCATTGGTGAGTATGCTCTAATATACAAGTCTATTCTAGCCAACATTACAAATCAAATGGAAGATAGGGAGATTTAAGACATTTGTAACCAAATCTTACTTACTTCTCTTCAAGAGTATATAAATTTCCATAAGTTCAAATCAGTTGATTAATTATGCCATATAATTAAGGAACATGAGGTCAGCCATTATAAAATCTCAAATTATAAGATCCACCAAGGAGACAAATTTAAAGGTTACCTTAACCTCCTAATGTATTACTTCAAAATCTCATTGGGTGCAATATTATTACACTTATTCTATAATTAGAACTAGATCTATCTAGACCTCAATCTAGAAGTTTTGATGTAAATGTATTTTGTGATTATCATAGATGTGTTGGGAAAATAAATAATATATCTATGAATTTAAGCATTAGACATAATAACTCATTGATGAGAACATTATTGAAATTGGTACACCTATTAAAGAAGCTAAGCCACAAACAAATGATAATGCAAAGCTAAAGTTCAATACATATCATTTTCTTAATCATCAGGTATAAGAAAACAAGTAGATTTTGAATTACATTATTCATATAATGTTAATCCTCATCCATTCATATGGACATCCACTCTATATAACCATTGGTATAATTATGTAAGTAATCTAGCATCTCACCCATTTATTACATTTGAGGAATCTAAAATTGTTGATGATGATTTTGATAGACATGCATTATTCATTAGAGTATATGTTGACATGAAACCCATCAATAGTGTTTTTATATTAAGCATATCAAGTGAAAATGTGTGCACTATAATATTTATACATTCTCTTGATTACATAGATTATGATATACGACATACATCTATAGTTTTTAAGGCATTTTATGCCCATACATAAGACACTCTTAGACAATTTTTCATCACTTTATAAGTGTAACCTCTCATATTTTTCACTCTTTTATTATTGTTAACAAACACGTGTGTTTGATATTTTATTAGAAAGACCTTGGTTATAAAAAAAACTAGATAAATTCTTTCTACAGTTTAAAAGTATCCAAAGTATATTCATGATAATCCAGATGTTATAATTTCATTCATTCAATATGAATATCCAATAGAGCCTAAGGTGCTTAATCCTACTCCAAAATAATTATTTGGCATGGTTATTTAGGATCATGATTCACATTCAAAAAGGCATATTTCAAAATCATTTCTGAGACCTATTCATGAGCACGAGAATATTTTAGTTTCTCCACCTACTTATGGGCATGAAGATATTTTAGTTTATCTATCTATTTTCTATCATAATATTATTACACATGAACATTATAATTTCTCACATAGAAGGTGACACATATCACAAGATATAATACAACATCATAGGTTATTTAGAAATCTCCAACATGGGTACAAGTTGTTACATCATCTTCTCCCATGTATGAGGATACATGTTTATAAAAATATATGAATAATGGTTTAGAGGGTTACATCACTAGCTATGGTTTTTTTTGTAACTAATAAGATTCTACACATGGCACTACTTCTTGGGTACATTATCTTGATCATATTATCAAGGAGTTGGGTACACATATGTGCATCCTATTAATAAGATTATTAGTTCTACACATTATGGCATTCATTTCAACCCTCCTAGTTTTAAAAATACCATTGACGATCTTTCTTTCATAATACATACTTGTATATAGCTTCTTTACTACTTAATTTTGTTGTTGATTCTTCTATGCTTATTCTAGTTTTATTCTACCCCTGGGATCTAAATTTCATTTTTAGGTCACTTTTTCCTTTATTTGATTCAACCTAATTTTAACAAGCCAAAACACTTATATTACTAATTTTTTAATGTCAATCTTTCATGGTAACATATTTGCTCTTTTTTACACACATATACATGCTCTGGCTCTTATATGTAGTTTCATGATTATATC
>JARHVA010005894.1:352500-362500 GCA_037957365.1 Torreya grandis
ACCATCTTGAGGCCTTATGGTCTATGTAGGAAGAACTTAATCAACAAGGGGTTTTCATAGGATTACTCAACGATTCCAACTTCCCCATTTTTTCCCCCTTTGGCATTTGATCTTATTTTGTGTACTTATATAGGATTAGGGTTATTTATTTACAAGTCCTCCATGCATAAAATTGGGATCTATGTAGAGATAGGTCACATATATATAGGCAAACAAACCGATATTTTTAGATCCAGCACAAAGTTTGACATGATGAAGTTGTAATAACATACAAAAACACACTATGCTCATGTATTCCTCTTATGGACTTGTCCTAGAAAATAATGAGCCACTATTTTCTAATCCATATATGTATTCATCTCCTTATATAGGGTCACAATTATTTGAGAGCAAATACAGTCTAAAATAAATTAATTACAATGACATTTCTCTAACACTACCCATGTTTTATATTTTAAGTAATTTTATAATTCTACAAATAATGTAGATATTCAAATTTTATTATATTCTATATTATCTCTCATCTTAGATCATATTGCAAGCTTAAATTTCAAATTAGATTTAATTTATATTCATAATTAATTCAAGAGTAAACATAATCAGTGATGTAATTTAGGTGAGATGGAGCCCCATGAACCTAATTTTGACTATATAATATGTAGTTTGGGCTCAATCAACCCCAATTCCATCACAAAATATAATACATATTTGATTGGTTTATTAATAGAGGTAAACGAGGTCACTATGACCACCTTCAACCTAACTGTGACTATAAAATGTGATTTATGGCTCAATCAGACCTAATTTTATCAAAGAATGAACCAAAGAATGGATTGGTTCAATGTTTTCAGCCTCAATAAACTCACATGTTATCACATAATAAATTAAATAGTCAATTTTTAAATAATGGAGGTAATTAGGGTCAATCCAAGTCCATTAAATCTAACTATGACTATATGATATGATTTGAGGCTAAATTGGCTCTGACTTCAATTTAGATTGAGCTAGTTGGTTAGTTGGTACAATCAATGACATGATTTGGGAAACATTGATCAATTTTAACCTAATTTAAATTATATATGATTTGATTTTGGATTCAATTGAACCTAATTTCATCATATAATGAACTAAATAGTTGATCCATTCAATTATTGAGGTGATTACGTCTAGTTTGAGCCCCTTCAACACAATTGTGACTATAGGATGTGAATGGTGGATCAATTATTGTTAATTTTATCATAATTTTATCTAATTTGTTAATTAGTGCAATTAATGATGTAAACAATGCCAATTTAAGCCCCTTATAAAGCTAATTATGACTCTATATGATGGGATTTGGGGCTCAATTATTACCAATATCATCACACAATGAACCAGATAATCGATTGCTTCAATCACAGACATATTTAGAGATAACATTATCTCATATAACCTAATTTGAATAATAATAATATGTGGTTTGGGTACAAATTATATTTAATTCCATAGTGCATTGAGCTAATTAATCAATTAGTGGAATTAGTGATGTAATTTGGGATAAATTTAACTTGTGAATCTAATTTTGACTATATAGGATGTGATTTGGGAATTGATAAACCCCGAAGTCATGACATAGTTAAAAAGATAGTCAATTAGTTTAATCATGGAGGTAATCGAGGATAATTTGATCCCCTTTAACCTTAGTATGAATATAATATTTGATTGTTGGCATAATTAGGCCTAATTTTATCATAAATTTAGTCAATTAGTCAATTAATGCAATCAATAATGTAATTGGGGCCAAATGAAGATCCTTTCATACCTAATTCCAACTCTATATGATGTAATATGGGGATTGATTGATACAAATTTAATCATTATATGAACCAAATAATCAATTTTTTAAATCATAAATGTAAATGTGGCTAATTTGATCCCTTTGAAACTAATTACAAGAGTAGGACATGATCTAGGGCTTAATGATCTCTAATTCCATCATAGATTGATCTAATTAGTTAATGGGTCCAATTGCAGATCTGATTTCATAAAAATTGATCACAGTGAACCTAATTTATAGACAAATCAATTATAAAGGATGTAATTTATAGCTTAATAGATCATAATTTTATCATAAATTTAAACACAAAGGTGTTTGATCTAAAATAAATTGGATTAATTATATTTAAACAATTAAAACTAATTTAGATTATAGAATATGATAATGCATAAAATATAAATGTAAAGTATAGTTTAATAAATAAATTTAAATGATATATAAATAATAAATTTACAATTAATAAATAAACTTATCTCAAAATAGATGTATGTTGATTGTGGACACTGATTATTCATAAAAATAGGGAAGTTTGAATGATGTTTTAGGTGTTTTCCAGTACATTGAACATAATATTAAAGGCTCCCATAGAAATTCAAGTTAACAAAAATGAAAATAGCCCAAGTAAGATAAATATTTTAGGATCAAACATTTTTAGGCACTCATTTATTAAATTTTAGTGTCTA
The DNA here is from genome assembly GCA_037957365.1 of Torreya grandis. Lineage (NCBI taxonomy): Eukaryota > Viridiplantae > Streptophyta > Pinopsida > Cupressales > Taxaceae > Torreya > Torreya grandis. The sequence goes on from JARHVA010005894.1 coordinate 355,000, forward strand.
AACCTCCCCTCACATTCTATGGATGCAATGAATTGATATTATTATAGTAAACAAGATGTAAACATATGTGGATATAGATAATTTGTATTTTGTTTTGAATAACTCGAGTGATCAAGTATCATTTTTTTAAACCATTGAAATATATTGAGATATAAATATTGTATCTTCCAAACCTCATATGATTACTCTATATAAAAATAATAGGTAGAACCACTACATGTCTTGCTAAACAATAGGCATTATCATTTAGTGTCAGAAGGACTTTACATGGTCTTCTTATAATACTAAGAGAGGGTGGAACCATAAAATACATATTTATCAAGTGAAACCATAGTAATTAAGAATCACTATAGTCTAATATGTCCCACTTGAAAACTAATACAAACCACACTGGTAAAAATGGATCAAGATTCTATTTGAAACTTTGTTCCTTTAGAAATTTTAAAATTTTGAAAAAGAGATACATGAACTTTTTAATGTAGTAACATGGAAATGAATGAATAACATAGCCTTTGTAATTTATTATATTGATAGATTTCCAATTGAATTTGTAATTTTCTTAAATTTATAACTGTGACTATAACTAATTTTCACATGGCCATGCATATGCATATATGTGAATATGTGCTCACGTAATTATAAGAAAGTGTGCATATGCATGTCATATACCCCCATAATATTAAAAAATTGATCTCTATTAAAAATATTCATACTTTAATTTTTCATAAATAATAAATTTATTGTGCATGAAGGATAGAAATATCATGGCAAGCCCATTGTGATGCTCCTATTTTGAGATGAGAGATGTAGCCTACAAGTCAGTTATCTCAAAATAATATCTATATCATATGTGAAATATGTAACCATGTACTCAAATTTTAGTATTTGAAATGTATTTATTTATATAATTGATTATAACATTGAATTATATATGAAGCTTTGAATCACCTAATTTAGCATGTGCATGATATGTATCATGGCACATTACTACATGAAGTATTAATACATGATATGAATCAAGGCACCATAGTAACAATAAATGAACATACATTTAATTTCACACATAATTATAAAAGGCCACATACAAGGACATGTGAATATCTCACAAAGTTATACAATTTTCAATGAATATCACACATAAGGCCCAAAGGCCACATACAAGGGACATATGAATTTTTCACAAACATACAAGGCCAAGGGCCACGTGAAAATAACATGATGATTTTATACGCACGAAAACATGTATATTTTATACACATCAAGTCAAGGGCCACACATAATAAGCAATCAAGTCATAACTTATCATTTAGTAAAGTTAGAATGTCTAAAAAAAGGATAAATAAGACTTATCTAAATCAACCATATGTATTACTGTCATTGTTATAAAATTGTATATGCATTGTTACACATTGTAAATGATGAGTGATTAGAAATAAATTTGTATGCTATTAAACTTATCATGGTAGAAAGGTTGTGGATAGATAGATAAAAAAGAGATTCCTCTAGCTTAGCAAGGCTTTTGGGTAAAAAGGGAAGCCTGGCCAGAAAAACCATGTAATAGTATGCCATGTATAACACTCACATACATTGTGAAAAGTAGTTTTTATTTAAAAATGAATGAAATATGCTATCTAATTAAAATGATATAGATGACATATGGAAATAAGTAAATAAGAAACATTTTATATTTGTATTATTTATTTTTTTTTGCATTTTTAAAATATATAAATGTTTTTGTATTTTTTCCATATCTAATTTTTTTTTAAATTATAATTGATGTTTTTTAAAGTTATAAGAAGAAATGTTTTTAAAATAAAATAAGTTAGATAAATTAAATCAATTTGTAACAAGGCGATAAATCATAGTCTGCATCAATAAAGAAGGAAAAGAAAAGGTGCCCCTAATGTATGTGTAAGTGAGTCATATAAATGTATCACAAATGATTGATATATCTAATAATGTGCATGCCCCCAATGGGTTAGTGTCTATGCTCTCATGGAGAATTAGACAAATATAATCATCCAATTTTAATGTTATCCATAACATTTATGGATATGTAATAGTAAGTAAGTGATCTTCCATGAAAATTTGTAATGAAATCATTGTAAGATAAGTGTTTTGGATTATTTGAATCAATTTGAAAATCAAGAGGGGAAAGTACCCAAATTTAAAATAAAACCAAGGGCTAAAATAATGATTATAATTTTGGGATAAAATAATTAACAATAAGATAAAATCAATGAAGATTTTTTAAAAAGGCAATATACAAGTATCTAACCAATTATGCCAATAATATGAGGCATGTATCTGTAACCCATTGCATGGTATGAATGAGCGAATTATTATGAATAAATAGTTCTAATTATAGATGCCTTTGAATTTGAATAAGAATCATATGATATAATGTAACTATCTGAATCATTGTTTATATAATGATTAAATCTTATATTTGTATATATAATAGGAAAAGGTGTAACAACATGTATGTACCTATTTGTATGCCAATTTTTATTTAGAATAAAGTATTGTGCTCTTTAGGATAAAATAATTATGCTTATGTACAATTGTATCATACTCATAAATATATGGATATACTTATTCTATAGTATGCCAATGTGTGATTGCATTATATAATTAAATAGATGGAGAAATAGATTCTATAATATATGCATGTTTATGTTCATAAGTATGGTTTGGAATATGTGTATCATGCTCTTAGATAGTTATGTATACTACTTAATTACCATGTCACTCAATAACTATGGATAACAAATTTTCTATAAGAGGAGTAAAAACCATTGGTTCCAAAGGATATTAATATTGGATTCATCTAAATTTTACTACTTGACTCTCATGAATATATTTGACATTATTATAATATATAAAGAACTCCTTTGATCTTTTGTATCCAAGGGCATCCCAATAGAATAGAAAAGACACTTATGCTTGATATAACTAATAATGGGGTGGGAACTATGATAATATCCACTTGTGAAGGTAGAATTATATTCCAAAGAGTGACCTATGCATGATCATCAAATTATTTTACAATTCTATAAGTATGTTGTATAACCAAGAGAGTAAAAGAGTGTTATAGTGCACACATTCTCATTTGATCCATTGTTTATAATGAAATTATGTATGGTTTAATTTTCAAATGTATGCTTGAATGAATAATGTGTTCCTATGTAAATCATCATTAACTTCAATATCATCAAATGTGATCATAGAATGTGATGTTTAGTTTCTAGTAATTGTATCAATAATACTATCAATTAGATGTTCATAAGTAGAATGAGTAGGGAGATAATTTTACACATAATTTACTTGATAATTAGCCTTTTTATCCTATGCCTCATGATTTGGAAAAGGTTTTTTGAAAAAAAATAGATTTGAATAATCATTTGTTTTTAGCTTAACCTATTCATTATATGTGCCAATATCAATAATATTCTCATCAATACGATCTTGGATCTTGATTTTTATCTTCATGCATCAATTGGTAGAATTTCCAATACATCTATGGTAATAAAAAAATGAATTTTCATAGATTTTTTAGATTTTGATTTTGACATATCCACTTTCCAATGGTGGAAGAAGATTGATAAAATTGCATTCAATTATCTTTTGTAATAATCCATGAGGATGTGATGGTAACCTTGTTAATTACCTCCTTGTTGTAGATTCAAATTGAAAAATTTGTGGTGGTTTTGAGATAAAATTACCTATAATATTGGATTTATTATTTATTTCATTGTACTTAATATTCTAATTTCGCTCACTTTGAAAATTAATATGTTAAGTAGAAGGATCACTTTAAGTATACTTGAGATTGTTCAAATCAAGCAATTTGACCTCACACTTTTTACTTGTATATAATATCTCATAAAAATATTTGAACTTATCAAACATAATGGAATCTTGGAGTGGATAAATAAGGACTTAAGTGAATATATCTTAGATTTCATTATCATCCATTTCATTTTTTATTTTTGATAGCATATTATTTTATCTTAGAACACATTCGCTAATTGTTTTACTAGACCCTGTTTTGAGCTTTTCATTTTGAGCATATGATAGTTTCTCACCAATGTTGATAGAAAAATATTCCAAAATTTTGATTTTATAAAGGATTTAAATCGTTTACTAATTTAAGGAGGAGTCATTTAATCATCTAAAATCATACTATTTGAAAATTCTTGGAAAAACTCTTGTGAACAATTTGTCATTATATGTATAGTCTAGACAAGTTGTGTGGAATCCATGAAAAATGTTAGTCAAAATCATGCCTGCATTCATATAGAGGAATATTAGGAGCCAAAAATCCAAATTTTAATTGATAAGAATCAAATTTAGGTGCCAAAGGTATAATCAACAAGGAACATGAATCCAATGATCGACTAGTATGATAAATATTTTTATAAAGTTGCGATGGCTTTTCTTATTAGGAAAGATTTACATTCTAAAAATAGATATTGGTAGAGATAACTAAAGGAGCATAAGGATAATTAGTAGGCATATGCATAGATAACTTTTGGAAACTAGGTTATGTTCCCAGACCAAGGGATGATGTTATGGAAATAACTACATGTGTAGAGATATGAATAGATTCAATATTGTAAATCAAAAGATTGGGAATACTACCTTGGCCATTTATATTCAATGATATCTATAAATATATAAGAGTGATTTAATATTTTATGTTTGTTCATGAATATATATTCGGAATGATTCATGATGATTTTCATTAAATTTTACTTGAGTTTTGTATTTTTTAATGAGGACCATAATACACCCTTAAAGAGGATGTGGGGTAAGAAATGAAGGATTGTTTGAAGATGATATTTTGAGAAAATGTATAAAATATACTTCTTATTCCCAAGTCATTTAAGATTTGAAAAAATCTATTAACTAAGAATAATTATATGATATAGTAGTGAAACCATTTTAAATAGGAAGGCCATATGTTATAGACTCATGGTAGCTTTATATTTACACTATGTAATAACGTAATCAATGCATGCTAAAAAATAATACAAAAAGTGATAATGAATTGCATAATTCTATGTACCACAAAAAATAAAAATATGGTCATTGATCACATTATTCACACAATACAATGAAAAGTAAATGTCTAAGGGTGATCTAGTAAAGGGTTTGAATTATTAGGTGGGATCTAAAGTATACTTCCCCATTCATAGATTAGTGTTAGATCAATATTTCATAGCACTGACTATAGAGGCCAAACCATGCACATATCTCAAAATATATTTTTTGAGGGTATATTGAGAGGAAATTCATTTTGAGATACACTTCTCTTAGGGGAACCCCAAATCAAATGATAATTAGGCTTCCTATGGTGTAAATAAAAGACTATAGGTTTTTTTTGATAAATGGTGAAGTACATAGAAAATAAAATCCATATAAAGTGATTTATAATGGATTGAATATTAGGGAATTTCCCCTTGCACCACAGTGTTGGTAAAATAAATAACTAGTTAGCCCATAACAATAGTCACTAAGTAGTTTTATATCTATTAGAACATAGTTACTAAAAATAATCAACAAGCAATAGAAAACAAAATTTGAAATATTTGTGTGTGAACAAACATGAATATTTGAAACTCCATGGTCAAATGGAAATCCTAGAGTAGCACTGAATAAAACATATTAAATGTCAGCTAGATTTCTCTTTAGTGTTGGGAAATAAAAAAATTATCTAAAACCCTATAACATAAATCAAGCACACAATAAGTAGTGATCTAATAAAAAAAATTGGGCTCATCAATATGTTTAATATTAAAAAAATGGATTAATTAGATTTAAACTATTGAAAATTATCTAGATTATATAATATAGTAATATACACAATATAAATGTAAATTAGATTAAAATACATAAATTAAAATGAGCTATAAATATTAAATTTAAAAGTAACAAAAAAACTTAACTCAATCTAGATGTGTGTTGACTGTGCATGGTTATTGTTGGTTTGACCTATGAATTATGTCATGCCTACAAATAGAATCTAGAAATATAATAGGTTAAGACCACACTATGGGGACACCTAAGTTAGCTATAACCTTGTATATTGACTACATCTATGTTTGGGTTGATTGTTCCATTGATTTTCCTTCCTACATACTTGCATCTGACTGTGAAGGTCTGTTGACTATATGTGTGTGTTGATTTATCATTCAAAATACCTAAAAATATGAAACCATAGTTATAGCACAGACATAATGTGTGTGTGTGTGTGTGTGTGTGTGTGTGTGTGTGTGTGTGTGTGTGTGTGTGTGTGTGTGTGTGTGTGTGTGTGTGTGTGTGTGTGTGTGTGTGTGTGTAAAATTCAAAGGGGGGGATTTAGAAAAAGGAATAGCTTACGTATGCTCAAAAAACCTCAAGTAATCTAACTGATTCCTACATAGCCTAAAATGGACTCAAGCCATTTTATTATCCCACATTGAGTGAGATTTTTAAACATGAAATTCTAAACTATATGAATGAAACTAGAAGATTAATTTGAATTTTTACCATGGATGCTCTTGACCTACATTAAAATAGATTTATAATTTGCCTATGACTACTATAATAAATCAAAACATGAAACTAAAAGAATAGTGCTCTTTCTCTCAATGTGTAGATTATTTTTGTAAGATTGATAGATGATTCCTAGGTGATTACCAAGTGGGTGAATTGAGTGTCCTTGATGTATTTATATAGTGATTTATTTAAAATATTTTCATTAACCAACTTTGTTAAAAACATGGGAGGGTCGACATGTAACATCCCTAATTTGAAAAGTGACCATTAAAGAATGGGCGATAATACTGCAATAGTGGATAAGATTATCTTGTAACTATGTTTGCCCAATATAGTGGTGTCTTAGGAAGATAAGGACATGGAAATTTATTGAAAAGGATATGGAAGTAAAATAAGGATAAATAGGGATTTCTATATGATGCTCTTATTATTTTTAATTATAGTGAGTATAAAAGTGAAGGCTCTCATAGAGATTTAGGTTAAAGTTATGGTGAATAGACCAAGAAAGATGAAAATGTCAAGATTAAACATTGTCAATAACTTGTTAATTAATTGTTTGTGTCTACATGATGTAATTGGGGATAATATGATCCCCTTGAACATAACTGTGACTATATGATGTGATATGGAAAAAATTAAGCCATGTGAACCTAATTTCAACTATATAAGATGTGATTAGGGCATCAATCATCCCAAATTGAATCATATAATGAACCAAATAGTTTATTGACTTAATCACAGAGGTAATTAGGTCCAATTTTAGTACCTTCAATGTAATTTTGATTATAATACTTTTTTGGGCTCAATTAGAACTAATTCTATCATAGATTGAGATAATTAGTAAATTAGTGAAATCAATAACATAATTTGGAAAAAATAAAGCCACTTTCAAACTTAATTTTGATTCTATAGGATGTGATAGAGGATCAATCAACACTAATTTGATCACTAAATGAAA
>JARHVA010005894.1:367500-470000 GCA_037957365.1 Torreya grandis
CAGTAGAATCCCATAAGAACACAAGGTTGTAGATGATGATCTCAATGATTTAATTGCACAATTTTGGAAACAAAACACAAGGGTTTGACCCAATATAAAAGATGTAGTGAAAATAATATTTGGTTCTCATCATGAACCACATCTAAAACATTTCTTGGATATGAATCAAACACAATTGTACTCTAAATTATTTATATAAATATCAACATATCTCTATTAAATGTATATATTATAATATGGACAAAACCTTCTACGTCAAAATGAATCACACATGGACCACTTTTTGTTATTGGCATCATGTTGGATTTTCAATTCATTATGATGTTTTTCATCATGTGTGTTGTACTTTGCACACTAAAATTTTTTTACAGGAGTGTTCCATGGAAGTTCCACCAAAATCAACAAGGGAATATATTCTAACCATTTATTATGAAATAATAAATGGCTATTTTTTATAACAAATCATGTTTGGATGGAACTTGAAACATTTGTGATGGATTTACATAATTGAAAATTTGTATCTGTGATGAGTTGAAAATGGAATTGGACAAGAATTAGTTGGTTTTATAAAAAATAACATGTGACATATAAATTAAATTATAGAAAATAATATAAAATATGTTAAATTGTTATAAAATAAATACTCATTTCAAAATTTATGTTCAAATTTATGGAAGAAAATATTTATAGGTATGCAAGCCACACAGATAGAGATAGATGGGTGGATGAGTGTTTTAAGTTAAGAAGAGACATATTGCCACTTTATTATATTGTTTTAGTAGTAACCATTTATAGAAATTACACATTCAAACAAAAAATGGACATTTAGTAATAGTATTAAAATTTAGTATAGGTTATAATTTATGTGCATATAGAATTCGTGCATGCACTTGATAGTACAAAGTAAGATAAAAAAAATATTAAGTGAATACCATTTATATGTTAGTGATGATCTATCACATTATATAGAGTACATGCAATGTTTTTTTGGGATCTTATATGTAAATTTGATTGAGAAGAAAATAAATTTCCATCAACATTATGTTTGGTTACAAAATTAGAAATCACAATTTAAGAATGCATGAATGTTTTATTATTTTAAAATGATGTATGTTACCAATAGTGTACAACATATTTGGAGCATTAAAGAGGAATCACATTATATAGAGTACATGCAATGTTTTTTTGGGATCTTATATGTAAATTTGATTGAGAAGAAAATAAATTTCCATCAACATTATGTTTGGTTACAAAATTAGAAATCACAATTTAAGAATGCATGAATGTTTTATTATTTTAAAATGATGTATGTTACCAATAGTGTACAACATATTTGGAGCATTAAAGAGGATGGTCATGGAAAATAAGGTCATTACAATGCCTAAATATACTATTGAATGGTGTGATCTAAAAATGGTTCATGGTGATAAATAAAAATCTATTTTTTGTATATATTTTTGGTTGATGGAGGAAAAACAATTGCAAAGGTATGAGGATTGTATAATTGTACCATAATCAAGTGAGATTCATCAATTTCATAGCTTAAATGTAGGTGTTTAGGCAGTTCGTATGAGGCATAATGTATGTTTTTCTTTTTCATGCATGGACATTGTTTAGAATGGTTTTGAGTCACAACAGTGGGTGGATAAATAGGTCAATATACCTATAAATAAAATTAACACATGTTGGGTTCCAAAAACATTACAAATTATAGATATGAGATCATCACATGAGTTTGACCATGTATTTGATGTAGTGCACCTAGGTACAATATCAATCATTATGCACTAGAATTTTATTATTTATCAAAACTATTCTTAAAAAAATGGTTTATATTTTTATTTGGGTTATGTTTTTTATGTTTATTATGGATGAGAATAACAAATATGGAATAAATTACTACTTATGTCAATGTGTAGAGAAAAAAAAAATTATTTATTTAGTCACAAGTGGGAAATCATTGACTATCTCACCACACCTTTGGTAGTTATTGTAAATTTTGTTTGGTGATATCCTATAAAAAAAAATTAGATGTATGGTTATTTGATGACTATTAAATACATAGGAAGATATTTCACTATTAAAATTTGGTTCTTGAAAAATATGTTCAATTGCTTAAATATCAGAGGAGGTAACTAAACAAGAATATAAGGGAGGTTCATGATTCTGTACATGAATAAATTATTGTTACTATCAAGAGTAGAACACATCCTAGTGGTTCATTGGATTAAAATTCCAAAGTATATAGAGGTAACAATTGTGAATGCATTTATTTTTAACAATTTTTATTGATTTTGTATATGGTACAATATAAATTGCAATATAATTACTTACTAACATACTTATTTTAGGTTAGTGGTGCCAAATAAGCTTCCACCATCATGTGGTTTCCACTATTAGTATTAGTGTAGGAATAGGAATAGTAAAAATGATGCCCCTCTTTTAAGGAGAGGGACAAAATCTATGATAAATGAGGTTGAGCCAAAAGTGATGACTAGTGGAAGAATGTATAGGAACTTGATTTCTATGTATTGAATAGATCAAAAGTCTATTATTTAATAGGTGAGATTGAATTATTGGGAGTGAAAGATATATTTGATTGATTAGGATCAAAGCTTGTATCTAGGTATAGTCGAGATATATAAATGTTCACATTGTGGTAGGCAAATGAGGTAGGAGTAGATTGAATGAAGTGAATGGCTGATTGCTTTAATAGCTTGGGTTACTTGAATGTTTTGAATGAATTGTTTGATTAGTAGGTATTAATTGGTATTGTCAATTACAAAATAGGCATAGGGATTTGTTAATGCTATAGTAGGCAAATTAGGTATTGAAAGAGTAAAGATTGTGTGATGTTGAAGGTATCATTTTCACTCTTTTGTTGAATAAAATGGTTTGTAAAATGGAGAAGTGGGGCTCTAATTATGAGAAAAATAGTGTTTTTCCTTTTAATAGAAGAGTTGGTTGATATAGGAATTTTGATTGACTTCGGGTTCATTTGTGTAAGTGACTAGTTTTAGATATAAGAGATCTGGAGTTCAAATGCATAGGATACGAGCAACTTCCATGACTTATTTTGAGTATTTAATAGCCTAAATTGAGGCCAATGGGGAGATTAGCTTGGAAAGTATGCTTAACACTTGATTTTTACCTATTTAGAAGCCTATTTTAGGTTTTTTTGAGCTATTTTAAGTAGTCTAGAAAACTTTTGACTAGTTCTAGTGCTCCTATCCTAGAGTCAACATTGTTGTATAGGATGTAGTGATACTATACAAGTTCCAACATTGTATTCTAGCTCTAGTGTCCTTTTGTAGCACTGTTACCCACTGTGGATGGTTTTTTGATAGTCTAATTTATTATCTATTATTGTATAGCTTGGCTATTTACTTGGCATGGTTGTTTGATATATATATTCTATTTTTTGGTGTTTTCAGGGTGAGGTGTGGATGTAAGAGTTCCATAGAGTTCATGTGATGGAGATACTGAGGATGTTACCATTATCTATTGATGAGTGTGCTATTATAGATAGTGTTAGGTTAGATAATGTATGTAACCTTGGCATAGTGTAGTGGGATAGGTACATGATTACCCCCTTACATAAGAGGTAGAATACTGATACCTTTATATCCTAGATTCCTTATGAAGAGATCACTATTACTATGGAGGATGTCTACCATATTTTGTATTTATTGATTAGTGGGCTATGGGTGACATTACAGGATGACATGGGTGCAGCTACCATTGATCGTGCATCCATAAACTTTGCATGTGTGCCCTCGAGAGTACATAATCAAGGTAGTGATAGTGATGTGTTATTTTTAGTGATTGTGTAGTTGAGTGTTCTTTGCTTTTAAAATTGGTTAGTTGTATTGTTGTCTTCTTTTGTTGTAGTGGATGGTAGTGGAGAATCTATTGCTTATAAGATGCATAGGCTAGTTAGTAGCATTAGAATGTATGGTATTGAGTTTTCATGGGGTAGGACTATGTTTTCCCACTTATACAAACATTTATATACATTTACATAGGATGCATTCAGTGGTGGTTGGGTGTGGGCACTTTATTACATTGTTGGTCATATGACAACATAGTAGTTATGTGATTTACTAGATTGCTAAGGGTGAGTTGGGCATATCCTCAGCCATTTGGTGAATGATGGATGAGTGATTTGGATATTTGATCTCCTAGGATAGATCACTATAAGAGGATGCTAGATAGATTGGTGGCCCATGATATCATATAGAGGACCTATAGAGGATTCAATGGATGGTCTGAAGATGGAGAGAAAATATGATATATATGGGTTAGTTATTAATTGCATGATCATTAGGTTAGATTATATGAGTTCTTTTTAAATGAGTGCATGACTAGGTATTATGGGGTTTGACAAGATGTTCCTCTTATAGCATGGGTATGGTTGAGGAGTTTATGAGCACTAGTGAGAGCAAAGGCTCATGTTAGACCAATAGAGGCTAAGTTGGCACTGCTACCTTTGGATGTACAATATATAGTTATAGATATTCCTAATTTAGATTATGTGTGATGTATTAAGGCATATACTTCATGGTGGGTCAGGTAGTGATGGGCTCCATCATATCTTGTGGATGGAGTAGATGTTCCTACATATGAGGAGCTTGAGCGTATCTAGATTATAAGAGGTAATCAGTGATTGTATTTGAATTGTACATATGTTTATGTTTTAGTTTTTATTTGAAAGTATATATCTAATTTAGTGTTATACTTATTATTTGTGTATATGGGATGGGAGATGCACAAGATAAGGCACATACTAGGGTTGCCATGGGAGATGATGAGTTTTGGGAGGCCATTATTGAATTGACACTTCATGAACTTACATGACATGTTCCTGATGATGTTGTGGAGGAAGGTTTGATAGAGAGAAATAGTTAAATTTGGAATTTATGCTCACTTTTTGGTATGGTTTTTATAGCTACAACTACATATGTTTGGCATTTATGCTTAGTTATTTCACATTGGGTTCACCAAATGTTTTATTTTTTTAGGAAATCTAGTGTTTAGATACTAAATAATAAGGATCTAGAACACAGTGAAAATCTAATTTAATAGGTAAAAATATAGACTTTAATTGATAATTATATAAGATAAAGAGAAATTAACTTATCTATATTTGTAATGAAATAAAAGATTTGAAGTATAAAATTTGAGAATCAAGACTAGGTAGTGTCAGAAATCTAGCTCTCGCTTCTATTTTTTATTCGACAAGAGAGCTAGAAATAGGGCACCATAGTGTCTACTGATATAGTCCTCCCCATCACTATTGTCTTGAGGTTAAAATCTTTATAGGTTTTATTCATCTACTCATTATGACCCTGCATACCAAATTTTAGGTCCTAGGAGTTAATGGAGCTTAATGTAGGTATATTTCAATCTTCAATACTTGTATTTATCTACACACATGGAAACAACAAATAGATCAAAATAAAAAGGGAGAAAAAATTATGTTAGGGGAAGATTGATCACACAATCAATAACCCCTATTGTTATGATTGCTTCCTACATTAACCCTAAAGATAGAGTCTCAGATCCAATGTAGTTATCCCTTAGGGAATGTGCATAATTAATGCACACGATTGATGCAAGAATGAATTTTACATAGGTCCTTCCTTGATCAAGAATGTAAATCTATGTGTGATGTATAAAATTTAAGCTATAATATTGATTAATTTTATTATTTAATGTGTCAAAATACTAAGTGCTAGATATAAAATGCCTTGTGTATTCCTTTATATAGGAGATTCATTATTTTGAATTTGGGAGTTTTATCCATATTTACCTAGCATTGGAAAACTTAGGAATGAATCAAAGAAGAGGGGTAAGACTCATCCTACATAAGAAGCTGGTCATTGGGACCAAATTTTCACTTGGATAAATGCATAAAAAACTAGACACCTTGGTTTTAAACACTTTTGTCTAGGGGTTATTAGACCTAGGGGTATGGGTCTGGACTTGAAAGAGTTTCTTGGGTCTGAAAGGGTTAAGTCTAGAAAGCTACTGATGACTAAGGATAAGCAAAGATATGTGTAGGCAATGTAGTAAGACTAAGACCAACCAGACAAAGGGACCTGGCTAGATGTGAATAAAATCTCATATTCTTTATTTGGACTCTCCTATGAAAGGACTATTAAAAGACATGATATATGTGTTTGCTTGACCACTTTTGGGTGTATACAGCTATCTCTAGTGTAAAACACCTACAACTAACCACTAACCTACTTATTTTGAATGAAAATAGATAGAAAAATATTAAACACTAATGTAAAGAAGGTGATTCGCCATGATAAACTCCAAAACCTACTTAAACCTTCACATATGGAAGAGCACCTACAAATCTGATTTAAAAACCTGAGGTTTTCCTCACATACTGCTTTAATATGAAGATAGAGAGTAATGAATCCTTCATGGTGGATGATTTATAAGTTTGATAATAAACTATAATAACCCTCTTACACACTTACAACTATATACAACTATTTGTTACACTCCATATGACTTTTTATAAAGTAAATTATTCACACAAAGTGTGAAGAGATAACTGAATAGAAGGAAGGAGAACTATCACTTGTCACCTAAAAATTGGCTAATTCACACACCTATGAAAGAATTTCATAAGATAAAACCATTTTTTAATATTTATTCCAAAGTCAAAATCATTATTCAATTCATCATGGATTCTCCATACCAACTTATGGATGATATACAATCAAAAGAGGTAGCTTATTAGAGGAATGAGGAAGAGAGAGAGAGGGGCATAGAAGAGGGAGATTGGAAAGTGTCAAAAAGAGTTACAAATAATAACATAGTTATAAAATATTCCTAATATAATTTTGAATACATGTGTTCCTCTTCTAAATATGTTTCATCTCCCACATGGCATAAGAGTTTCAAACTTGGCTTGAAACCTTGCACTACTTCATCAAAACTACCCTTCTTTGCATAAAAAGAGTGAAAAATGGATTTATTTATCAATATTTTTCCATGAAATAACTTCCAAACGTTTATTCGATACTGTTCATACACTTTGAAACTCCCTTATTCTGACATTTTAGTACCAATCATGACCCAACTCCTTAGGTATTTTAAGACTCCATCTACTATGTCTATCCTTGTCCAAATGGCTTAAAACTTAGATTCTTATTCCTCAAGGAAATATTTATCCTTGAAATATATAATAATACATTATTATACCTAAATCATCCCATTTGAGTTCATGGAACAAACCCCAAGACTCCATCTTGCACCTTATGCTCTCATTAGGTCTCAATTCCTTGTAGCCCTAAACTCATGTATACCTCAATTTGTATAATAGTTTACGGATTTTAGTGATAAAATTATTATATATTTGAGGACCCATAATGGATTTAAAACTCCATGACAAATTTAATGCTACTATACTGAGTGGAAATGTTTTGATTTTGCCCTTTTCTCTTACTAATTAGGCCTCAATTAGGCCTCATTACCTAGAAGATTGAGTTTTTGATCTATACTTATTTGACATGTGTTAAAACATAAAAAATTATGTGATTAAATTAAAAAAACATTTAATAAACCTAAATACCAAATTTTAAGTCCTGAAATATTGTGGAAGTGTGATAAACATGAAATGGTCCAAGAAACTAGCCTTTTTTAAGCTTATTTCAAATTGCCTTGAAAAACTAGAATTATAGGATCAATTCCATGGTTTATTTTATATTATTTTTTTCTTTTAACTATTTAATACATCCCAAATCACCCTCCCCAATATTTTTCAAGTGTTTCATTGCTTGAGACCTTGTAAAACACCTTAAACCCCTAAAAAAAATATCATTAATTATATTTTATATAGTTGAGGTATATTATAATTTCATGGTGAGAACATACTTGGAGTGATCAATAACTTTTAGGAGGTTTTAAAATAAATTAAATTAATTTCATTCACTTTGGAGGTCAATATCTCTCATAAGGTCCTTACTAGTGTTTTAGGAGGGTTTAAAGTCATTTATGTGCTTAACGATTATTCATAAACTTTAGGGCCTTAAATCATGAAAAATGCCATATTTGTTTATTACATTATCCGCATAAACATTTCATATTAAAACAAGATTGAATTCATCATGTACATATAGATCTAAGAAGAAGAATTTGGATCTCAAATTGTAACTAGGCCATTGGAGAGTGGTATATGTTCTTAGCCATTATTCATGAAGGTTAGGTGTCCAAACCATCAAATGATACCATAAATATAAAGTGTGTGGAACCCTTTATCATCCTTTAATTCCATTTTACTCCATTAATATTTTAAAGGTTATAACAAGTGAGAGAAGATCGGTCTTGAATTATATTCATCCATCTAAAGAACTTGAAGAGGTCTTAAAGGCCAAATTTATCCTTTTCTTGTCTTCCTCTACCCATTGGTGTTATTTTATATTTTTTAATATAATTTTAAAATCATAAATGACTTTATAATCCTCATTTAACCTAAAAAATCCACCTTTCTAATGACTGTTCATATAGGTCTGCATATGTAGTGTTAGGCTTACCAATCCTATAAATGGTTTCCAACATTTTACCCCATTTATTATTGACTATGAGGATTGAATGAAGTCACATTATCATAATATAGCATGCCCATATTGACTTAATTCCCTATATATACCTCTATGTCTCTTAAATCATTTTGGTCTTTTCATTCTAGGTAGGTAGGTCTGTAGGACTACTTGGCTAAGTTTGTAGGGGTGAAGTGAGTTTATTTATAAATCTTCTTCTTTGATCTTCCCTTTGAGTTGTCATGACCTTAAAATGTTTCATTAAATTTTCCATTCACTCTCATAATCTCTCATCTCATAATTTGGACTAAGTTTTTTTATTTTCAAGTCTAGAAATAACCTGATTGCAACCTTGTAGGTGGTGATTAGAGTTTGAATACATTTTTAGGTTTTCAATACAAACCATGGGAATTTAGAAATATTTGTTACTATAATTATAAATATTTAATCTCCTTTGAACCTCTTAAACCTTTTCAATGACCTTGCATCTTGAAAATTACCATTCATATGTCTTATGTATGTACCTAGAGATGGTTGTATGTGATCATTTAGTGATTGGAGTGTTAAGCCCTGAAAATTGGCCTTTCTCCATTGGGTTATTGAAAAATTTAAAGTAGATAAAACTTAATTTAAATTTATTCTTTATTTTTATACAAGCTTCATTAAATATTCATAGCATTTTACAAATTTTTCCTCTTACCTTCATACATAGGTCTGTGTATGAGTATTAAGCCTATGTACTTTTTTCGTGTTTTGGCATTAGTCATTTCAACATTTTTATGACTCTCATATGGATTATATTTATTAATTAGTTTTTTCCTTATCTCATATATACATATATATACATATATATATATATATATACATATATATATATATACATACATACATATATATATATATATATATATATATATATATATATATATATATATATATATATATATATATATTCAAATTTACAAACCTATTATTCTTCACATAATAATTGGATTTTATCCAAAATAAGGACCTACATGTCTATAACTTGTAGGTCTTTTTATTTGCTTGTATGGAATGTTGAAAATAGTTTATTAAATAATTTGCTCATGGATATCATATAAAATCATGTTTTTTTCATGTCATCTAACCAATAGTCCAATATACTTGAACTAACACTATCCAATCTCACATTTCTCATTTTTATAAATAGGCTTGTGTATGAGGTTAGCTTAAGGCTTTGCATGGAAATTAGAGTCTAGGTATTCATGATTTTTAGGATTTATAGTTAAAACAATCAAGGATGAATCATTTTTTAAAGTAGAATACCTTTTATTATTTAATGTTTGAATATACTCAACATGGAACTTGTGATCTATGAACATTCATTGACAAGTCTATAGACCTGTGAGTGGATAGGTTTATCCAAGACTTTGTTCAAAAGTGTATTTGAAACTCATTATCATAACCTTGGTCTTCCAACATGTTCAATATTTATTTCTCATTCTTAGATTAATATATCATTTCTATTTAGGACATTTTTATCATTAATGTCTATAAAATATTGTTAATTCATTGTATCATGCTTCCAAAGAGTAAGGACATGACATCTCTTGAAGGAAAACCCACAAATAACCACTTTTTAAGGAGAGAGAAAATGAATCATCTAAGATTGAGGGGTTTTTCATGAATAATGATGAACTTATAAACCTTTGAGGATCTCAATACTTCAAACCAACCAAAACACTTATAACTGGGGTGTTATGCTCCATACACTTGATACACTATTCTCCTTGTTGAATACACCTCATGAAGTTGAGTTTGTTGATGAAACCAACATTATAATGAATTATTTTATATATGGAAACATCCCAAAAAATACATTCTACTCCATTTAAATCTAAATCAAAAAAATAAGAACAAAACTAGACCTTGCTTGAATGAACAAGACATAGTGACCTCCTTGCACTCTTAACAATTGTTCATAAAGGAGAGGCAATAAATATGAAAAATAATGACACAAAATTTTATCTTACCAATACCCCTAAAATTTCCCAAAATTTAGGCCTCCAAATTTTTCTCTCCTAGCCATACCTTGTGAAGGGAGTGATGGAGGAGACGAAGACTTATTTTCATCTATGCTATCTAAAACATCATTAAAATTTTGAATCTAACTTTTGAAATATTAATATACTCCTATGAACTATTTTCACCAACAATCAGACCTCCCAAGTTTGTACAAGTACCCATAACTACCTGTAAAGGATTATTTTTCTCAATTTAGGCATTGAAATATAACTTTATCAAGATTTAACCACATTATGACTATTTATTTACATAATACACATTATAACACTTCTCAAAATGTTTGTATTTTAGAATAGTATGTACAATTCATCCATTTTGGCCTTAAAAAGGTGACTAAAAGACTTTGTGGTGTATAACAACATAATAAAAGGTTAATGCATGAATTTATGGATTTAAAGACATATCAAAAACCTTATATAAGGATTCAAACCAATTTTAAAACTTGACCACCATGGCAAACACATTGAATAATTAATGACCTTTAGACTATGTAAGTACATGTGATACCTAAACTCAAACAATAGACTAATGTGACCACATGAAGACCATTACAAGATCATTACAACTATATACAAGGTTGAATAACCCTATGAAATAGTTTCAACCTATAGGGGTTGACAATTTTGACTTAGGGGTCAAAATTGGTCAACATTATCTATTTACAATATTTATTTATATTCACCTTTTGTACTCAGTCCCTTAACAACCTAGGATTTACCACTTTTAATTCCTTAATAATTAAATCATTTGGTGAACCTGAATTAATTTGAATGTTGATTAACAATCCTAGTTCCATCTTAGGGTTTGCCTTCTCTATTTTTGTGTATTAACTGAATTCTTTGGAAATTCTGATTTTTTTCTAATTCTTGTACATCCTGACTAATCCATATCAATCCTCTATTAAGGTTTCATTAATTTAATGTATTTTCACTTTTTTCTAAAAACCTTGAAACCCTAAATTTACATATTAGGTCCTCATACATCCAAACTTTATCCCTTAAGGTTTCAAGTCAATTTATGATTTTCCTTTACATTGGGTTGAATATATAACATATTTTTAAATATATCTATGTTAGATTATCTTCTCCCCATTGTTTTCATATTGTTGATTTTTAAAATTCCCTTATGTGGAAATTTTAAAATGAATTCTTAAGAACTTCTTACCCCTCACCTATTTGACCAATTTCTAAACTTTTTGCATGATTATAAAAATGAATAGACAAAATTTCAAAATTATACATTGGCACATGATAATTAGCACAATTTCATTTATGATGATGATTATTATTTTTATAATGATGGATATGATGATTACTATGAGCGTGACAATGCAAGTGATGATGAGGATAAATTAGATTCATATTATTCACCTTTTCAAATTCAATTCAAAAAATAAAGAATTTTGTTTTACACCTTTTACATATTCACAAACAAAATTAGATGATATTATTTTGTCAACTTCTTTTACATAGTGATTTCAAGCTAGAGATAGATAACTCAAATCGCTCCACCTCTCCTACTACATGTCATAATCTACCAAAATAAAACATGATTGCTAATTTTTCTACCCTCAACCCCATTATTAAACATTTTTAGACTGTAAATTTTGGCTAGGTATTCTAGTATTGGTATAGAACAAACATAGATTAGAACAAGCACAAAATGGAATAAACATGATATGAAATAAGTATGTCCTAGAATAGCATCACATAATAGATCACAAAATGAGAATACCCAATCAAATGGGAAGCATAGAAAATAGATATATTGATATCAAAGGGCTCGAAATATAAGTGAAAGACTTGGGGAACACTAAGTGGGAAATGGTTAAGGAACAATTATCAAGGATAGAATAAAATTTAATCATACATGATTTTGGCACCAACCCACATGATGTTAGACACTTGAAAATGAGGATCCATCACTAAATGGGAATATAGGGGTATAAAGGCTTGGGTCCATAACAAAATCAAAGTAGACAATTTCCACAACTCTTAGTCATTAGAGATCGTTGGCTAGACTAGAAGTGATATAATTATTGTAACAACTTGGTTAGGGAGAAAAAAGTATAAATACCCCTATGTAGATATTTGTAATGATGTTAAACATTGATATTGTATAATTTTTGATTATGGCTAAATAGTGGATCACAAATATCATTGTAATCTTGATATTGCCGTTTAGCTTATAGTTAAGTCATATCACTAAGTTGTAAATACATATATTATGTAACTTATCATTATTATTTGTATATAATGATTATAATATATTTTATTGGAACATGTGTAATGAAGACTCTAAATCTCATATAAATTATCAAAATAATCATGTTTATTTACTTTATTGAAACTAAGTCCACATTCGTGTACTTTTTCTATTTATTCATTGATTAAGGTATATGATCAAGAACCAATATATGACAAGTATATTACTACATAACACAACCTACATAAACTAGTTTCTTTATACATGCTTAAAGTGACCATAAAAGATCTCATTCTTGTATGAAATGCCAGTACATTAGCTTGTTAGGAACTAGTTACTTTAGCACATCTAAGGAAAGGACACGATATAAAATAACCAAACATTTTGGTTCCATTGTCGAGACAGTTAGAAATTATTACATAGTTATGGAAAATGATTGAATGGTTATCTGTCAAAACTATTGAATGATGGCTTACCAAGGTCAAATATAATGTTGTAGTTCCATATCTTGAACTAGGAGTTTTTGCACGTGCATGGATTAAACAAAATCTCTATATCTCATTGTATGAAAATTTTTAGATCTAAATCCTTGTTTATTTTCATCATTGGCTCTTATCCTATTCTCAAGATTGATCAATAAATTTTGGACAAAGGATGTCTTAGACAATAGAGCATTAGATAGATTTAGCATTATTTGGATCACTATGGACATGAGATGTTAATATCTAATGGAGAGGGGTGTTGAATATCCACTTCTTGGAGTATGTCGTAACTACTTTCTCTTATATAGAAGAAGCAAAGTTCTAGTTTCTCTAAGAACCTAATAGTTGATATATCAGGTATTTCCCACTAGAAGTGAAGAAGCTATTTATTGACTCTGGACTTGAAATTTTTCCTATAGAGGGATAAACACATCCTTGTATGATAAACACAGATGGGAGTTGAATTTAGGTGTTCTTTTGAAGGATTTTTGTCTAAAATGGTAGCTAATTAGTAGGAGTTATGAATGTGAAAATATGATAAAGCTTAGCAAAGTATTATAGGTGGAAGCTAAATAGTAAAGGGGCAGGAAGTCTCAAGTAGTGTTTTTAATATTTTTAGGGAAGTGAAGGAGTACAAGGAGGACTCACTAAATTTTATATGGTAACCAATTGCATCTTTGTTATATACATGATAAACTAGTTAGGCAATGGAGATTTAAGAACCCAAATTAAACCAAACTAGTTTCCCAACCCTAGTGCAAGCTTAATGAATTAATCATACATAAATAGGATATAGATAGTGTAGAGTCAGATATTGAATTTTTAAGAGAAACTTTAGTTAAGAATGTTATAGACAATAATTTATGAACTCTTTATTTTCCTATTCAAGAAAATTTCATGGCCCAACTTGTTATGCCTAGTGGACCTAACATAAGTAGTGGGAAAAGTACTAGCCCAAGTATCATAAATCAAACTAATACCATGCCCAACATCTCAAGTGTTTTAGTTGATACCATAATTGTGAGAGGTGGACCAGGTGGTGAAATTACTAGTGGGATAGGAGGAAGTGGTGGACTTAACCCCCCAAATAATAATATGACATGGGATTTTTTAGTACCCATCATTTTAAGTACCTCAACCATCTACTATGTATTATGAAATGACACTTTATTTACTAGAATATCAAGGTATAAATAACATTATAGAGCATTTTCATAAGTGTGATCATATCTATAGATCATGCAAAATGACCTCCTCTAAGTGGAAAAGTAACATAATTTGAAATTACACTTTTGGAAATAACACACAAATGGTATAGGAAGTATGACCCTAAAAAGAAGTAGTTGATTATGACCATCTCATAATAGCATTTCTCTAAGAGTTTAATATTTTATAATTTGAGAAACAAAGCATTGTTATGCTAGAGGATATAAAACCAGAGATAACTAAAATCATGTGTGAGTATGATGCATGATTCAAGACAGTCCTATCTAAGATTTCATTCAAGATCAATTCTTCTTAGCAGGCCAAGTGGTTTGTGGGATATTTTTTTATTCCTTTTACATAAACATTGTCTTATAGGACCTTTACCATTTTGTCTGAAGCCTTAGAAGCTACCCTCCATGTTGAAGGTATTAGTAGCATTGATAATGAAATCTATCCATTTATAAAAGATTAAATAGCTTCAATGGAATCATATTTAGAAAGAATGATTACAATAAATGCTCATGAAGCTTGTAGTATTCTATGATGTACTGATTATGAGTCTAATGGTCATAATAGAAATAATTATCCTCATAAGAACATTTACACTATACTAAAGTAGTCTTGTGAAAATTTCCATGAAGGGCATGATGTTCGATATTATCCTCTATTAAAAATGGACACACAATATTAAGTATATGATTAATATAATATATGTGATGCATATACCCATGAAACTGATGATTTTCATCTTATTAATAATATTTATAAAGCACATACATGTGGTACATGTCAAGATTTTATTTCAAATCATCAAGACAATGGTGGATATTTTGGATGAGGTCGAGCACAAGGATGATGAGATGGATGTTTTCCACCATGGACATGTTATAAATGTGGTTTTCTGGATCACTACCAATGATATTTTTAGGTTTATCTAACATGATATTTTTCTAAAAAATATCACTAATTATAATAATTCCCTGATTTGTATACTACCATCACAAAAGAAAGAAATGAAAAGGTTGTAAGTATGATATGCATTGAGAATCCACACTATAAACCATGCTATATAACTCCAACATCCTAATAGGTTAACATTATAACATAATGTGGATGATATTCCCAATCTACATGCATTCCACCCATTGATAAGGTACATCATGAAGAGTCTTATATAACTAGGATCCTAATGCTTAGCAACAAAAATTTCTCCAAGATATTATGACATTCATAAGGGAATTATAAGGAGAAATTTTGATTTATTACTGCCTATGATGCTACCCAAAATGTTGATATACAAAAGGCCAAAAATCATCAAGATATGATATGGGATGACTTCCTAGAGCTTTTCAAGCCCATATTATACCATAGTTAAGTAACTAGATTAAACAATAGATGCCAAGGTTAATTGAAGATTTTTCATTAAACCACTCTCAACTAAAAGATACTCCCATTCCTATTATCCCATAAGAGGATAAAGATATATAGGTGAATCTTTCCATCGATGGATGGGTGATCCAAGACATTCTAGTCAACACTAGGACTGATGTCAATGTCCTCACAAAGGATGCATGGTGAAAAATGTCTAGCCTGTCTTTACAACCCTCACCTCGTGTATTATTCATGGCCAATACGACCCATGTTTTATCGATTGACATTATTAAAAATGTAACTATAGATATCCTTGGGGTACCTTTCAAGGTTAACTATGAAATTCTAAAATTCCTTGAGGTTGATGACTTTTTATACCTATTGGATCATTCTTGGTGCTATGCTAAAAATGTCAATTTAAGCTTTAAGAAGAGATATATCGGCTTTGAAAATATTGATCAATGCATTTTCATCTTATTAGACTAAGCACATGGGCCTTTGTATGTTGAACCTTTTATTGTAGATAAGGATATTAATCACATATACAACATCATAGTTTGAAGAAGTGAGTGTCATGATCCTACCCTTCATAAAATACTTTGATGGATGGACACATAGTCCCTCTCTAATACTATGTTTAATTACTATCATTGTTGGTCCCAAGGTGATTATGACTTTACTCGGAGAGTGTGTGGTGCCATCGACAATCATGAAGACATTCTATCCCAGTACCATAAGCTGCATAAGTTTGTTCATATTATAACTGGATAAGTCATGCAAGGACAAATTATGGGTATGTCACTTGAAATTTTAGATTAATTTCCATGATTTCATGGGTAAATATAAATCCATGACTTCATCTAGTGACTAGAGACTTTCTAAAACTCTGATGTTGTTCGTATCTACTCACTAGTTCACCTTATTAATGGCATGATGGTGAGGTGGTGTCAGAATCATTATGAGCATTTTCTTCATTGGAACCAAGTAAATTTTCCCTTACATCATTTATTTCATCATGACAACCATGTATGAAGCATTATCATCTATAGTGGAGTCTGAGTACCAAAATGACACCTAGAAGCCTAAGAGGCAATATGGTTGTCCAATGAATCTTTCTTACTAAAATATATATGGCTTCATGAATTTTATGTCACCTTACATATGTAACCCATAACATGGTATGTTCATGAGGAGAACCATTGAGGTACCCATTCTTATCATTTTATAAAAAATAACATGGCCTTGGTGTTATCTTAATCATCTCCAAGGATGGATTTGCACTTTAAACTATATTCAATGCATCAAGTAGTTATTTTTTACCCTAGTCCAATCAAAGATTGAATATAAAACATACATGGTGTTCCAAAATGAGGATTGGTTTTTTTTAATGATTTGATTGATAAATCCTCCTCTATACTAGAACCTATCATCAATCATGCACAATGTGAATAAATTCAAAAATCAAAGCAAAAACTTGTGTTCCATGTTGATGAAGGTGAAGGTTGTATACAAATAATATTTTCACATTTTTATTGATTACTGATGCTTTATATCTTATGGGAACCCATCATGACTCAATATCTCTGAATTCATACCTTAAGGGGTGTACCTAGAAAGGGGTAGTCAAATCTTTGGTGCTTCGTAAGATTATTGTCCCTTATTGCCATATTATTCCCTATCCATTTAGCTCTTAAGACCTTTCCCTAAGATTTATATTCTTCCTTGCACATTCCTATAGTATTTTCCTCTTTATATCATTATTTACCTTATTTATTACCCTTTTTATGTGTTCAATAAGCTAGGTCAACCTGGTTGACATCGCATAGTCTAAGGTTAGTTTAGCTCTTTAGGCCTAGTTTCCATCTAACCGACCTAGCATAAACTTTAGGAATTATCCTTATAATGTGCTAGGTTTATCTACTTGACGTAGCACAATTGACATGTCTAAGTTATTTCTAGGTTAGATACTCTTGTAAATAGAAGGTCATTTTGGTCTTTTCCATATGAATGCAATCAAGGATAATTAATTCACTCACACTTTTTCATAATCTACCCTTTCACCATTCTATTTGAGGAGTCTTAGCTTAGGTTTATTATTTGGAAAATCTTAGTCTTGTGGATATATCTTGGATTCTTTTACCTAAAAAATTGATCCTTATGAACCATAATAACCTCTTATGAAGCCCCATTGGCCATGGGAGAGATTGAGTCATGACAAGTTCATATTTAGGTAAGTATATTCTAATTTTGTTCTCCTCTCTTTTAGTAGATAAAAGTATCATAAATGTTGGATAAAATAATATTCCTCCTCATATTCCATGTATTAGGGTGTTACTCATACTTAATTTATTTTAGGTTCCCTATACATGTATTTGATTGCTTTGCATC
Source organism: Torreya grandis (assembly GCA_037957365.1). Taxonomy (NCBI): domain Eukaryota; kingdom Viridiplantae; phylum Streptophyta; class Pinopsida; order Cupressales; family Taxaceae; genus Torreya; species Torreya grandis. Next base: position 385,781 of record JARHVA010005894.1, read on the forward strand.
TAACCCCTTACTTTATGCCACAGGATTTGGTGAGCACTAGATTAGTCTACTTTTATTGTTATTAGACTAATTTACTTTCTTTTTTATTATCATAAGTTAATATAGAAACCATGGGACTCTTTTATAGTTGTTGTTAAATTATGTTAGACTGTAGGCTTTAGAACCCTTCCTAGCATTATGTGCTGTGATAGATGATACAAGTGATTCTTTAATCAGGTCTATCGGATCCTCATATTGGTCAAGCTCCTGCTTAGCAAGTGTGTGCCCCAATCAAAATTGTAGGTGTGATATATCTTATCCAATCTAGGATTGATTCATTCACACCATGTAATTATAGTTATAAACATTTTTGTGAACCTGACATGAATCAAACCATTATAGGGTCTATTTCACTTATTCTATTCTTTTTGTCATATTTTCTATCATATATTTTGATATGTTGGCTAAATTGTATTGACCTAGATATTTTTATCTGTGTATGAATAGGCAAATGGATCTACCAAATCAACCCAACATAGGTTTCCATTACTTTCTAGACTTTTTATTCAGCCTAATAGGTCAATTAGGTCAACCTATCACATTTAGAGCCACTTTATAGTAGGTTCTTGTTCAGGATTCATAGTGCAAGTTCCAAATTCTAAACTTCTAGATTTATAGTCTAGTTAACTAGGTTGACCAACTCAACTTAGTACATTTTCAAACATCTACTTTAGTTTACTAGGTCAACTAAGTCAACTTAGCACACTTTTTAAGCTTTTGTAGTAGGTTCATATCTCACTTGGTCAACCAACTTGACCTAGATCTATAAATTGGACCAATTATCTTTAAGGTTACAAGTCAGTTATCTATTCTATTTTCATCTCCAAAACACCAATGTCAATTTGTATTTTATCTATTTGACTCTCCTCTATACTTTTATTTCAAAATTACAATATATTTATATATACCAATTAGATTGACTAGCATCAATTCAATTGACTATTTATTTCATTTTAGTATCTACTCTTCTATAGTCATTATAGGCATACTTTATTTCAATTCTCATCTTATTAGCAATCATTTCCCTTTCCCTGTCTACTATGGTACGTTGACTAGCTCAACTCTGCACTATCCTATACTATTTTTGTTGCTTTTATTACTGCACTAGGTCGACCTGGTTGACCTAGCATAGTCTGTAGGTCTAGTTTTTCCACCAGGTCAACCTAGTTGACCTAGCTTTGTTTTCTCCTTCTCCTAATTTTTACCTTGGTTCTTCATCCTTTCTGATCTACATCCTGTTCATTTCTCTTTGATCAAAATGAGATCCCCTATTAGAATATTTTTGGATAGTCTTAATCCATTTATATCCTATATGGGGTGTTATTTTCTCCCTTTCTTTTCCTCCCAAAATCATCATGACTCTTGGGGCAACTCTTCTCCTCCTTCATCTACAAATTGTAACATGGTTCAAATAACACCTCAAGATGAGGTTGATGGGTCCAATCCTTTTTTTACCTACCAAGAACCTTCTCAAAATATTCAAATGAATGTGGGAGTGATTGACTCAAATTTATTTATCAATCCCACTAATAACTCTTCTTCTAATATTCCCTCCAACACTAATATGGGAAATGTTCCTTCCAACAACATTTTACACACTAATACAACTCAATTATTAGCCCAAATGATTTAAAAAATGAACATTATGTAAAAATATAATTCTAATCAAATGATGCAACTTTAACAACATTTGATCAATGTTACTAATCAACCTCCAATCATTAATCCTAATTACATTCTTCCACCTCTTAGATATTCCGCAAGTAACATTATTCCTCAACCAATAATAAATAATAAAATGTTTCAAACTATCCAAAATGAGCCTTTAGCTCCCTTCATTATATCTATTTACATTGGTAACATATCACCAACTATTAAATACGATGGGACTAAAGACCCTACCTCATTTCTTAAACTCTTAGTCAAAACCTTAACTTCTGATGTATTAAATTGGTATAATCAATTACCTCAACATTCTATTTGTAAAATTGAATATTTGGTCAATCCTTTAATTAAAGAGTTTCAACATAATGATCTTCCTAAAAACAATCTTCAAAATTTCATAAATGCTAAATAATCTCGTCATGAATTAGCTCATGACTTTATTAAGAGATGGAAATTTTCATCTCATAAATCTGATCATAATATGAGTAATGATAACCTGTTCAAACTCTTTATCATAGATTTAACCCCTACTCTTAAATACAAGGTTCAAACCTTTGCTCCTCAAACTCTTAATGAATCTCTTGACCAAGCTAAATGACAAGTTTTTCTTATAAATAAATTCAAACCTAATTCTAAAAACATTAAAGGATCTTTCTAAACATCTAATGATATCACTAGTAACAATTCTCAAACCAAACTTGGTGTTGCCAAAAATTATGTTCCTTAATTGTCTCATGTACCTCTTTCAGTTCATCAAATGAGACAATTTTTTCCTCTTTCTAATCCTTTCATATATCCTAATGCTCCTCGTAAATTGTATGATCCCAATCTCTTTTGTTGTTTTCATGCCAATGGTAGACATTCTAATGAGTCTTATTGAGGGATTGATAAATATGATATTTCATATATGATTGGTGATTCATTCAACCATGAATCCATGATTAAGCATCATCATCAAGAATACACTAATGCTTTTAGAAAATGACAACCCTCTAAAGCCTCTACATCTAATAATAATAAAAAATCTTCTTCCCATAACCAGTCAACTTCTAAGGATGTTTTTGTAATTGACATTGATTATGATCAATACCTTAACAACTCTCAATATGTCAATATGGGTAAGGTTATTTATCATAGGAAGCCATCACATAAAGATCCTATAACCAAGCCAAAGAAACCTTCTTTGGAAGAAAAATTGCTTAAAGATAATACCATTATCAATATTGATTTAGAATCACCTACGGAACAACTTCCTCCATTTGATTATCAAACCAAATCTATTCCTCCAAAGTCTAATTTTTCTTCTTATAAACCTTTTGGATCCTCTTCTAAATCTCATTAGCATTTCTTAGAAGAACTTAACTCTATGCAATGTAAAACTAATCTCATAGATTTGGTTCGTACTTCATCTTATCATCATAAATTCCTTTTGCAATAACTCCAATATATTATAGACCCATCCTCTTTAGATGAAGAACCACCTTTTATGATTCTCAACCAACAAACATTAATACCATTGAATCTATGTGTTCTTGTTTTAAACCTTCCATTTAATTCCTTAAAGAGGACATGATTAATGATGAAATCCTCTTTTTCACCAATGATCCACCTCTTTTCATCAAGATAGCCATTAATACCACCTTATTTGAAAATTTCCAATTGATGAAGGTTCTATTATTAATGTGTATTCTTTATGGATTTTACAACTTGGTTATAAAAAAAGTCATCTTAAACAAACCTATCATACTTTCCATGGTTTTGATAAGACTAATCAAAATCCACTTGGTTGTATATGGTTCCCTTAACCATTGGTCCTAAGATCATGCAAACCAAACTCATGGTTCTTAATCTTCATTTATCTTATAACACTCTCCTCACCCATCCATGGACTCATTGAATAATGGCCATTGCATATTTTGGTAGTTAATGCATTAAATTTATACACAATGGAAAACATTATAAGTATGAAGCTAATCCCAACCCATGGATTATCCAATTACCTAATCCTAAATCATAATATTGTGTTCCCATAATTCCTAAAATAAATAGTGTTCATATGCCTGAGTTCATTAATATGAATCCTAATTTACAAGTTTCTCTTACGTATTTTGATGATGATGAGCCTATGAATTAAAAAAAAACTTGAAATACTAAGAAATTTCATCTGTATATTTTAGAATGACTTCCACCTTACCTCTTACCCATAGATCGTACCATTCCTCTTATGGATGAGATTACTAATTTTTCCCTCCATGCACTGCTCAAGACCCATCTTTACCTGAAGATGATTTTACTTGAAATGAATTTGGAGTGGCTAATTTGTTTCAAGATCATCTCATCATGACTCCTCAAACATTCATTAATCTTGAGATTTCACAATCTAAAAATCCTCTTGAATCCCAAGCATGCATATTTTTCCCACATATAATGATAACTATATCATGGCCCAAGCTCAATATAGAGACATGGATATATTACATTATCAAAATATCTTATCTTAGATTCATGCTGTCAACTAGGATGTACATACCATTTCTGTAGGTCATAACTTAGAACCTGAGGGTTATGTGCCTTCTATCAATCCTCCTCTTATTGATTATCTTTGGATGGTAGTGCAAATCACACCTTTTGAACCCTCATAAGTTATTTCATCTTATTTAACTCCTTTATATTCTCCAATTGAATATATTTATTCTCCCATCATCTCTCTATCGACCTCTTTTACTCGATCTATTTCTTCTACTCTTAAAATCCCACTTGATTCCAAGGAAACCAATGTCTATCAAATACATTCTGAATAAGATTGACATGAAAATAAAATTGTAGATCTAGAAGTAGATGTGGAATATTGTGGTATTCTTCCTACCTTTCCTATTGATGAAGATCTTTTGGAGTTTCTTAATGCTCGAGAAACACAACTTCCATGACAACATCATAAACATGGAAATTTTAAAAATAAAACTCCTCACTTCAATGACTTTGTTGCTAGCATTGATCCTAAATATAATCCAATTTCATCTTTACCCAACACACCATACCACTTTCAAGATGATAATACAATTATTATTGAAGAAACAACTCGTATCAAGTATGCAACTCTATCTTGTCCTCAACCAATCATAGTTTCCAAAGAACTTTCACCTTCTGAACATGATAATTTCAGCCTATTTTTCAATAAGTATCAAGAAGAATTAGCATGGTCTTACCAAGATATACTATGGTATTGACCATTACATATTGGTCCATAACATCATTACCTATCTTGATGCCAAACTTGTGCATCAAAATTAATGGAAGTTTCCTCCCCAAGTTACCAACTTATGCTGTAAAGAAATCATCAAACATCTCGATGCTAAATTTTATAAACCTATGGATTATTCTGAATGGGTTTCCAATATTGTTCCTATTCAAAATAAGGTCACCATGGTCATTCATATTTTCATTGATTTTTATAATATTAATCTTGTTTGTCCTAAAGATAACATTCCTCTAACTTCAATAGATGACATTATCAATTCCATGATTGGATATGAAATATTATCTCTTATGGATGGATTTTTGAGATATAATCAAATTCATATATCTCTCAGAGACCAACATAAGACTACTTTCACCAAGGAATGGGGCATCTATTATTATGTTAAAATGACCTTCAATCTCAAAAACATAGAAGCTACTTACCAGCATTCTATGACTCATATATTTCACGATCTCATCCATAAAATTATTAAAACCTATTTGGATGATCTTATCTCTAAATCCAACAATCAGATAAATCATCTTTCTAATCTTACCATCATCTTTGATCATGTAATCAAATATAAATTTAGACTTAATCCTTTGAAATGTGTCTTTAGAGTTACATCTGGTACATTATTAGGATTCTTTATCTCTCTCTATGGTATTAATGTTGATCCAACCAAGATTAATGCTATTATCAACATGCCTATCTCTCATTCTATTCTTTACATTTGTACCTATTTAATAAATCTTGGGGTAATTAGATGATTTATTCTTAAGATGGCTTATCTAATTCACTCCATCAATTCCTTTCTTAGTGAAGGTATAACTTTGAAATAGATTTATCCATGTAAAAAATCATTTGACAACATGAAAGAGTCATTACTTCATCCACATACATTTCATCCTCTTTCTATTGATCGACCCTTGACTCTTTATACTTATTCCACACCAATTTCAATTGGAGTAATGCTTGCCCAACAAGATGATATAGGTAGGGAGTATGACATCTATTACAATATCTAATTCCTCATCAATTATGAAACATGTTATATCAAAGTTGAGAGTGATTTCCTCACCATCTAATTTGCATTTGTAAAGATTCGTCACTACATGGATTACCAAACCACCTATGTCATTGTTCATTATGACCCCTTTCGTCACTTCTTCTTGAAAGCATTTTTTCTAGGAGATAGAATTGGCAATTGAATACTTTTACTAATGGAATTTTATCTTTGCATCGTCACACAAAATGATGTCAAAACGAAAATCATAGCTGACCAACTTGTCATGGATCCCATTCTAGCCACTTTGTCTCATCAAGATGACCTTCTTAATGACAATATTCTTTACATTAAATGTTCTAATCAAGTAATTTATCTTAAAGATTATTTTCATAAATTTACTACCGATGTTGAATCTAATCAATCTATGCACCTTCCACTCCTTTGATACTACCAAACTAAAAGTAGTTATTGAGGAGCTCCCTAAAATCAATATTAACTTGCATGAGGATATTTGGACCCTTCACTTTGATGGTGATAAATGCCTTCAAGCAATCTGGGAAAGTTACATTCTCAATAGTCCTCTTGGTAAAATAATTCCTTTATACTTCCCTTTTACATTTGATGTCACCAATAATATGGCTGTGTATGAAGCTCTTATCTTAGGTATGAGAGCTACTCTTGATCTAGACATACAATATCTTCATGCTTTGGGTGATTCTCAACTCATTTTTTGTCAAGTTAGTGATGTGTATCAATATATAAGTGAAAATATTATTAACTATAATCAAATTTTAACCATTCTTGCTAAGATTTTACCTCTTTTAAAATTAAACCTATTCTTAGAGACCAAAATTCCATTACTGATTCTCTTATCTCTTCAGTTTCTCTCTTTCATCCACATCAAGTTTTTTTAATCCTTCTTTTATCATAAAAATAATTAAATATTCATCATGTAATCACCCTCCATATTCCCTTATCTACCACATCGAGGCTATCACCATCCAACAATGCCCATGGTATCAAGACATCATCCAATTCTTAGAACATCAACTTTATCCTCCTAACTTATATTCTTGTGAAAAAATACATCTTCACAAATAAGCTTTCAATTATGACATAACATCTTTTATTATCACAATGTTGAGGGTACTTTGCTCCATTATGTCATTCAAGATGAGGTTCTTCCTCTACTTGAGCAAGCACATGGGGCATTTATGATGGTTATTATAGTGGACCTACTACAACCTACAAATGCCTATGTATGGGTTCCTATTGGACTACTCTAGAAAAAGATGCTATTGAATATGCTAAAATGTGTAATCTTTGTCATCTTTATGATGAACTCATTCATTCATCACTAGCTAAACTTTAAGATATCAAATATCCTTGAACATTTTACACATGGGGATTCAATCTCATTGGCAAGCTTCCTCATTCTCAAGATGGGCACATCTTCATCATCACTACCGTCGAGTACATTACCAAGTGGGTTGAAGCCATGCCCATTGTTAATGTTACTAGTCATACTATATCTAAATTCATTCTCAAATAAATTATTTTCCACTTTGGTGTTCCTCACACCATCATTTCTAACAATGGTGGTAATTTCAAAAAAATATATTTCAGACAAATTTTAACCAAATTCAAAATCAGTCACAAGTTTTCCACTCCTTATCATCGAAAATGTAATGGTCAAATAAGATCACCAACAAAATTCTCAATAAAATTATTCAAAAGATAATTCATGAAACTTTCATGGATTGGCATCTTCATCATTATCCTACACTTTGGGCTTATTGAACTAGTATTCATACTACCACTGGGATAACTCCATTCTCTCTCATTTATGGTTTTGAGTCAATTTTTCCTCTTGAAGTTGAGCTTCCTTATATTCACATATCTCTTCATGGCATCATTCTCAATTAATAATTGTTTGAGGCTCACCTTCATACCATTGATCTACTTGATGAATGTCATCTTTTCACCTTGCATCACAATCACTAATACAAGGCTTGCATAACCAAACAACATAACAAATGTGTTAAAAAACTACACATTTAATGTTGGTGATCTTGTCCTTAAATTCAATTACACCTATGAAAAATAAGGTAAGTACACCCAAAAATGGTAGGGCCCTTACTTAGTTAAAGATGTTCTTGTTCCATGTACTTATCATCTTCAAACCAATGAAGGCCATGTTTTCAAAAAGCCCATCAATGTTCAATTCCTTAAGAAATATTTTGCTTAATCAATTCTCTTCTTTTCATGATTTCTCTATATATCTATCTATCATATTTTTTTAGGTTACTTTAGCATGGGTATCTCTCTATGCAGTAGTTTCCTTCCTTTTCAAATCTTTAGTCCTCCCTTTTGGTCTTTTGGTTTCTTGATAGTTTTCATCACTTATATTTTCATTTTTCCTTTTGCTTGCCAATGTTTTTCTGGCATCCTCTTGGGCTTTTCTTTTATTATTGTTTTCATAAGACCATTGAAAAAAACCAACCCTCCTCATAAAATTACCATTCTTTTTATTTCTCATTTATTCTTTTTCATTCTTTTTCTACTTGCCAATGTTGTTTTGGCATCCTTTGGGTCTTTCTCTATGAAGCGATTTATAAAAAGGCTCCCTCACTCCCTCACTTTTTACTTATTATCAACCTTTTGGTTTTTCTTTTATGAGTTTCTTGGTAAGATCATGGATAAAACCTAGCCCTTCCTTTTAAAATTACCTTTCTTTTGATGTTCTTTGTTATCCTTACTATTTAGACATTAGCTTTTGCTTCTTTTGCTAGATAGAATCTATAAAAAAATCTATGTTACAATGTTTTCCTTCACTTTTCACATTTTTTTATGATAAGGAATCACACCTTTGCTATCATTATATTCCTTATTTCCCTTTGTCACATTCTTTTTTAATTTGAATAAATTCAAATTTGTTACACGTGTCATTTTCCTCTTGATTTCCCCCTTTCTTTCACCTCCACATTTGGATAAAACAAGGTCAAAGTCAAGAGAGCACTTTTATTTCACCTAGATTTACGAGACTCTTAGACCCCATTCTCTTTAATTTTATCTCTCTTAACACTGTTGTCCTAAATTTTTTTAATAAAATTTATCTTTAGCACCCATGTTTGGTCTTCCAAACTTGTATGGAGGAGGAGTTTATAAAAAAAATTTAGAATCTAATCATTTGAAAAAAAAGGCAATGATATATGAAAGGAAACATATAAATATTAAAAGCCTAATCACATCAAAATATGTGATTGAAATCACATCTACTATCTACAATCAAATATCAAACTCCACAGTTGACTTGATATAGAGCTGCAGTCCTTTGGGGTGTAGTAGGCTAGTAGATTGGAATAGGGGATTTTTAAAAAATCTATAGTGCTACCTACTTTCTCATGAAAGTATCCACTATTCACAATAGACTGATAGCTTTGTAAGGGGTCCTAAAGATTGGGGAACACATTTTGGGGAGGTAGGTACATTTTATTTTTCATGCATATAGCCTTCATGGGATAATATATATAGTCCATTTGTTGACGTAAGACTTGTGTTGCTAAGAAAAGTTTTTCGGAGTCCTTAACGATGATAGTCCTCTTATTTTGACAAACCAAATTTTAATGTTTTGACTTTGATAAAGAGTTCCTCTACCTTGTAATTTCCTTCATTATCCCCTCTACCCCATTTCATTTACCCCCTTGATAGATAAATTGTTATTCCAAATCTATTTTCCCTGTTCTTTAAATTCTTTTTTCTTCATTTATTAAAATGTACTAACACTACATTGTTTCATGTTTATTGATATTTATACACAAAACATGTTTGAGAAACTATGGATCATTTTCATCATGTATTATATATTTACTAAATCTAGTTTTCTTTCCTTTTCCCATTTACCTTGATCTTGCTATTTTTTTATTGTGGACACCCGAGTTTGTACCTTTTTTCTATTTTTTTATGAGATGTAGATTATTAATGCTCACCCAAACATGTTGTTTTCCCTTTTATGTATCCCCTTTTTCCATTGATGATTGAGATGTGGATTTTTAATTATCACTCATCAATGTTGTTTTACCATTTTTATTTTTAAATCCTCTTGTTACCATCTTGTTTGACATGTATCCTTGATTTGATTTGGTGAGTTTCCATTTTTTTACTTGAGGTTTAATTTTTTGACTTTTTTAGTGTTTAGTAACCTTGGATTTTTAGTTACCCTATTTACTCTTTTTTGACTTGGTGATTTGGTCTAACATAACACTTGTCACCTAGTTTTCCAAATTCCCAAGTACGTCCCATCCACATAGAACTAGTTATCTTGGATTTTCTTGCATTTGTTTATTTTTCTCCTTAGTTTTGTATTTCTAGGTTTGTCTAAAGCAGTCTCTATGCCTTTAACAATCAAAACTAAAACACAGCTAACAAACATCCCATGATAAAGTTAAGTCAAGGTACACATAGTTTACTTTTTAGTTATTTACTTTTTGGTTAGTTTACTTTTTTTTCTGTTATTTTATGCTTTTTAAACTAATTCAATTATTTTTTAGCATCAACATTGTGTATGTCCTAATGTTCTTTCTTGAAGCACCATCCCCTATTACACCTTAATGATATGTGATGATATTCGAGTGGGGTATATCTATAAATATAATATTTTCACACTTTTATCGATTAATGATGTTTTACATCTTACAAGAACCTATCATGACTCAATCTCTCAGAGTGAATACACAAGGGGTGCATCGAGAAAGGGGTGGGTAGACCTTTGGTGCTTCATAGGATTGTTATCCCTTATTTCCATATTATTCCCTATCCAATCAACTCCTAAGACCTTTCCCTAATCTATTTCTCCTTCCTTGCACATTCCTTTAGAATTTTCCTCACTTTATCTTGCTTTCCCTTGTTTAATACCTTTTTTACTTGTTTAGTAAGCTAGGTCAACTTGGTCAACCTAGCACAGTCTAGGGTATTTTTAGTTATTTAGGCCTAGTTTCCATTTGACTAACCTAACACAAACATCAAGAGTTAACTTGATACCGTGTCAGGTTGACCTAGTCAACCTAGCACAACCAACATATTTGAGTGATTTTTGGGTCAGACACTCCTATATATAAAAGGTCATTTTGACCATTTCCATATGAATGCAATCATAATTTATTATTCATTCACATTTCTTCACAATCTGGTCTTTTACCATTTTACTTGAGAATTCTTATATTATGTTTCTTATTCAGAGAATCTTAGTATTTTGGAGAGTTCTTGGAAGCTTTGGCCTACCAAAGTGATCCTTATGAATCACAACAACCTCTTACAAAACACCATTGGCTAAGGGAGAGATTGAATCGTGATGGGTTCACATTCAAGTAAGGATATTCTAGCTTTGTACTCCTATTCTTTTAGTAAATATAATTAACATAAGTGTTGTATTGAATAATATTACTCCTCATATTCCATTTATTAGGGTGTTACTCATACTTACATTAATTGAAGTTCCATATACATGTATTTTATTGATTTTCATCTAAACCCTTACTTTATACACAAGATTTGGTGATCAGTAGACTAGTTTACTTTTCTTTCCATTAGATTAGTTTATTTTATTGTTTATTTGCATAAGTGAATATAGAAACCATAAGACACTTTTAGGGTTATTTTGTGATTGTGTTAGACTGTAGGCTTTAGAACTCTACCTAACATGATGTATTGTGATAAATGATACAAGTGATCCCTTAATCAGATATAACATATGCTAATATTGGTCATGATATTGGTTAATAAGTGTGTGCCCCAATAGGAAGTTTAGGTGTGATATATATTATCCAATATAGAATTGATTCATGCATATCATGTAATTATGATCGCATATAAAGGGCCCAATCTACCTGAACTATTAACCAATATTTTGGATGCCCCCATCAACTATGGCTCAAAAACTATCATGACATAATTATTGATACACACCACTCATAATTGGAACCATTTCTAACCATAAAATGAAACATATGGATGGAAGATGGATCGAAGATGGCTATTATGGGTAATTAGTGGTGTGATTTTGAGATATCCAAAGTGTTCAAGATGTTGAAGGAATATCAAGATATCTTTCCTAGGAATTATAATGAGATTAAGGGAGTTCAATCACCCTTAGGTAAAATTCATATCAAAATGGTTGAAGGCACTCACCTATTCAAGAAATGAACCTGTCGAATGAATCTAAATTTGCATGCATAGGTTAAAGAAGAAATTGATAGTATCTTTCATGTAGGAGTTATTACTCTTATAGATGAGTTTGAGTGGGTTATCCCCATGGTGATAAGAATTTAAAAATATAGGTAAATCATAATTTAAGTAGACTACCATATAATTAATGCATCTTCCATTAATAATCATTTCTCAATGCCTTTCACTTAGGAAATCTTCAAAAGTGTCACTAGATGTGAAATTTACACCCTCATAAATGGTTTTTTAGGATACCATCAGGTCTAAATCATAGATGAGGATAGGCATAAGACTACATTTTCCACTGAGTGGGGGTCTTTTGTGTATACCATCATACCATTCATGTTAAATAATCACCCATTTTATTCTCTAGAATAGACATTAAGACCTTTAAATACTTCATCCATAATTCCTTTATATTTTTATGGATGATTGGATAGTATACAGATTGGTGAAAAACCATTATTCCAATATTAGGATTATGATTGATCATTACAAAATGATTCAAATCTATCTCAAATTGAAGAATTGTCTTTTTATACTCTATTTAACATTGTCCTTGGTCAAATTATATACTAAGATGGAGTTTTGGTGGACCCCACTAAGATTGTCATCAGCCTTTTTCTGCCAGTACCAACTACCCAATGAGAGGTTCACACATTTCTAGGTCATATTAGGTACTATAAGAAATTTATCAAGGGTTATGCAAGAATTTTAGAACCATTAAAGGATCTCTTCAAATAAAATGAATACTTAATTTATACTAGTTCATGCCAATAATATTTTGTAGCCTTGAAAGACAAGCCCATCACTACAACAATTGTCTAGTTCCATAATTGGACTAAACTATTCTATGTCCATGTTGTTGTTTCTAGTATGGATGTCAGTACGATACTTGCAAAACTTGGAGAGGGTAATCTAGATCAACATATTTACTTTTTAAGTTTAAATTTTACTCTTATCAAGACAAACTATAGCCCCATAGAGTATGAGGGACTCTCTTTGGCTTATGCTCTATAAATATTTTGACAATACCTATTAGTTATTCCTTTTATGTTCTACACAAACCATGAAGCATCTAGTTAAAAAATCCATTTTACATAGTTGCATTTGTAACTCTATCATGTTATTATAATAATTTTAGTTCTATATTATGGTAAATCTTGGCAAGGCCAATTACTGTCTTAACCATCTTTCAAGAACTAATGCTAGTGAACTAGAACACACCATCAAGGATGACCAACCTGATGTGCATCTATTATGCATCTCACACATTCTTGAGAAGTTATAAGATAGAATAATCTTATTAACTACTATCACATGTCCATATCATTAAAGCATGCATGATAATAAGTAATTATCCATTCATACTAATCGATTCTAGCTCATCATAGGTAACCTTTATAAGCTTGGTTGAGATGAAGTCCTTTGATGATGTGTCATGAAACATGTACACCCTGATGTGATTTTTGAATTCCATTAAGGAATTACTAGAGTGCACTATGCAAGTGAGGATATAGTACACAAAGTTCTATTATTTGGTTTATGGCGGCCTACACTTTTTCAAGATAAAAAGTTATATGTATGTCAATGTGATATGTTTTAGTGAATAAAGAAACCAAATCATCAAGATGCAATGCCATTACATCATATTCTATCAGATGAACCATTTGATAAATGGGCCATTGAATTTTTTGGCCTAAATAACCTATTTAAATGGTATATTGGTTCATGTTATGTCATCATAACAACCAATTATCTCACATATGGGGATGAAGTTTCACCAATATGGGATTGTATTATCAAAACTATAACATGATTCATATAGGAATATATTATTACAAGGTTTGGTTTTCAATTGAATTTTAATAGTGACTAAGCTATGTAATTTCTTAATGAGACTATCTAAGTATTATTAACTGAATTAATGATTACCCATCATAAAACCACCTCATACCATGCCTAGTCAAATGGAACTGCTAAGGTATTAACAAAATCTTGGAAAAAACCCTCATTAAAATATGTAATATTGGACACATAAACTAGGATGGTTGGTTTTTTTAATTTATTTGGGCCTTTTAAAAAAATTATAATCACATCAACAAGATTACACCATTCAATCTTGTGTTTGGCATAGAAACAATTCTTCTAGTTGAGTTCTCAATTCCCTATCTCTGCATTGCATGCATTAGATGGATAAATGATTAACCATCATTAAAATTACACTTATATTCCTTGTTAAAACTATATGAATATCATTTTATATCTCATTAGAGTTAATAAATGGAGAAATGCATATAAAAGGCATGGCATTATCTCCACCTCAAACATAAGACATTTACACTAGGAATTTAAGTCTTACTCTATGACTTCAAGTTCATGTACCACTTTGGAAATATTCATGTTCACTAGGATGGTCCCTTTATTGTTTACCGTATTCATCCTACCATCATGTGTCACTTAAAATGATTAGATGTCCAATTTCTTTGTGGTCATTACAATGATATCCATTAGTTTAGGAATTCTTGTTTTCAATAAAGTGTTTCCTTAGTTACATGCCCCTTTTTTATTATTTTATTATTTTTAAAACTTGATACTTATGTTTTTATAGAGGAACACAAATCATGATTAGTGTGGGGTAATGTGTGTTACATGGAAATGCTAGGATATTGTCCATAAGGATATACATAGATGTAGAGGTGTGCAAGCAAAGGTGTACAAGGATAAAGCCTATGTAAGATATGGGGTGTATACATAATATTTATTAGTTAAAGTAATGATTCCAACCTATGGTGTTAATATTCTCTGGTATGAATATTTAAATTTTACCATAGTTGTTATGCATGATGAGAAAAGCATAGGCCAAGACACATCATTAATATAAGGAGGTAGCAGTAACGACAAGTGTGTTAGTCTCACATCATAGAAATACTATTAATTGCATTTATTATGTGAAGTGATGGTTGAAGAGAGGGGTATTAAATTCATGTTATCCCCTCAAACCTATATAAACACACTGAGTGGTTCATTTCAAATTTTACCATTACTAACACTATGATTTTATAGATTCAAAGAGTAAACAAAAAAAATTAGGTGATTTCAAGTCAAGTTTAGAGTATCGATTTATATTATTTCAATGAGCATTGAATTTTTTTGTTTTCTTAAACAAACATTGAAAACTATCTACACTAAAAGAACATATGAATTCTTGAATTGTATGTTATATAGGTCAACATCTATGATTATCGACTATTGGAGCATGAAATTCGATACACCTAAAATATTAAAAACATATTCATTTGGGAACATTAGATAGGTGCACCTCAAACTTAGGCTCCATGAAGGGATAATTAGCCTAATAAAAAGTCCCAAAGAAGTAAGCCACTACCTGTCATTCTATAAGAAGAAGAGCTAATTGTTGGTTAGTAAATAATGTTAATTAGGGAGGAAAAACCTGAAGAACATGATAAGCATGCATAAGGCAAAGGAACATGGATGGCACATAAAACTAAGAAGAAATCCCAAGTAAACACACCTCCACCATTATTAATTGAGGAGATGTAGTACCCAAAATGATGATACACATGGAAAACTAGTTATCAAATGTGCCCACATTCATTACAATTGATTATAACCACTATCATCCTCAAAATGAGGTTGAGTTTCAAAATAATTATAGATTTTAGAGTCAAAACACCAAGAGTTAATTGGTCTATGATTTGAATATCTTTAATGACTTGGACTCTATGGGGATCTTCTAGATTTTTAACCTCTACTACTTTGGAAAACTTGTAGATGTAGTCAAGTTTATACTTTTTTTCATGCATGAGGATTATATCTAATTTGTTGGGTGTTAGATGAATATCATGAATGAAAGAATGATCTAGGTATCAGGGTTGCATTTCTTTAGCATAGACATTGAATTTGATTTAGAGGACTCAATGGAGATAGAAAAGATCACCAAAAAACTATAATATTTAAAACAAGGCCACACCATGCATATAAATAACTTAAAGTATCCCACCCTCTGAGTAGATGCATGCATTATCATGAAAAACATTTATGGTAGTAATAGATGGAAGGAGGTGGATATGACCCACCTATATGTTGACCACCAAGTTAGCAAGGGATTAAAGTATAATTAGGCAATGCATTTTTGTAATAACATTTTAAAAAACATGGATAAGGATCACTAGACACCTAACCATAGGTTCTCATGGGGTGTATTCCTTTTTCTAATGGTATTCGATGAAATTAGTGTACCTGATTACACCTTTGGATAATTGAAATTATTATACCTACATGAGAGTAGGTCCCCTATAAAGTGTTATAAGGCACTAACATGTCATATACATATTACTTTGAATTTTAATATTAATATGAAGTCATGCTATGATGGCATGTTCTAAAGGACTTAGCTACCTAGGTTGGTAAACAAGCTAAATTTGTTGTCAAACAATACTTTTTTCTCATGTGCATCAGGATGGCCCTATCTAGAGAGATATATACTTAGTTGAAGTTTTATTATTCTTTCACATTATATTACTTTTTTAACTCTATCAAAAACACATATACGATGCATAGATAATAACAATTTAAGCATAACAAATTGACTCAAAGATGAACACTCTCTACAAAATGTATGGATATGTTGTAAAGAAACCATATAGATAAAAGTATGAGATAGACAAAACTGACATCAAGGTTCATCCAAAATTGGTTGGTAATTCAACTCATAAAATCTTTTATATGTTTAAATATATAAGGAAAGATTTTGGAAGCACAGAGCATGAAAAGGAGAAGGTTCCTATAATTCTACCACTTGATAAGAAGAAGCATACTAGGAATAATGAAAACATAAGTTCATAAATAAAACCACTAAAAAGGCAAAGTACTACCTAGGCACCGCCAAAAAGGGATTAATCACTAAATGTGTTACCACCAAAGGCTTCACCAAAAAGAGATCCACCATCAAGTCAACTATAAGACTTAGTTATATTAACATAAAATATTCCATTGGAACAAGTAGAAGAGCCCAAGATGATGATAGTGAATAGCTAGAAGAACTACTAGGAAGGACCATGGGTATGGATTAATAAAAATGAGAGATTCACTAAGATAAAACTCTCTCCCCACACAAAAGAGGAAGAAACAAAAACCACCCTTGAAGAGGTGCAGTTAGACCTTAAAGATCCACTTGGTGAAGAGTGGGATGGCTCTAAAGTGGAAGAACTGAATGGCTTAAACATTATCACCACTTCCTTAGAACATGACATGTATATTGAGATACTTGAGAGGGATCCCATTAAAGGTAAATAACCTACTAAAACCATGGTCCAATAACCAAATCCTAATGTAGCCACCAACCTATGCACCTAATATCATATATACATCCTTGACAAGCTATTATATTTATACTCCCATTTTAATTTGGAAGATGATTTTTTTTCATACCTAGTGAGAGATGTGTTGAGGTATGTCGATGTTTTTGTTTTAAGTAATTAATTTTTTTATTATTTCAATTGTAATTGAGTGTTATTGACATCTTAAAGATGTTTTTGTGAAGATTCATGGCATGTGATCTTGATGGCTTAAGCATTGTCTATCAAGTCCTTGAGTTCTACATAAGGTCTTTGCATAATATTATGGTATGTGACAAAGAAACTAAGTGAAAAAGTAACAAGAGATAATTATAAGGTAGCCTATTAATTATTCTAAGGCTGATATAAGGTCAAGATTGAGTACAAGGTAAGCATACTTTTGAATCACTAGCCTTAAGTAGCATTGTCATATCATGAGCATGTGTATGAACATGGTGGTTTGGTAAGATGCATACACACAGGTATGAGTTGATTTTCAAGGATTACCAAGCTTTCGTATGAAGTTTTGAAACACTCAAGAAAGTTTCAAGGTCAACATTTAGGGTTATGGTCTTAAGCCTAAGCATGTAACTAGACTAGTCCAAAAATTTTCTTTACCTAATGAAGAGTATTGAGGCATTATCAAGAATAAAAATAATTTTTAGAACATCTGATAAGATATATGACACTATGTAAACATGTGTATAAGGTATATAATATTTTAGTGAAGGTTTCTATGTCAGTTCTTAGCTTAATCTTTGCATTGAGAGACCTAGTGATAGGCATACATTTGGTGCCTTAGTGAGGTGAGTAGTCTAAGGCTTGTGATAAGATGGTTGGTAGTATGGGAGCATGGAGAGGTTGTATGACATTATTATTATTAGGTTTTGAGATTATTTAAAGAGGTTTCAAGGTGTGTTCAAGTTCTAAGTGTGGCTTACAAGTTTAGGCCTAATGTGTAAAGAGACCTAGTATGTCCTAATGAGGGATCAAGTTAATTTTCCAAGGTGTCAGATCTTATGATAGAATTTTAAGAGGTATGAGAGTTTGTTTCAATTTTTTTTACCAATTATGAGATCAAGGTTTTAAATATAAATAATGAAAATTGGTGTTGAGGTTATCTATGTCCATAGAATGAGGTATTATAGACTTGAGAATAATTTTCTTATGATTTTTAGCATATGAAAACTTTGCATGAGGATCAAAGTATCTCATGGTAGTTGGTGAAATTTCTTATCTTAAATTTAATATCATTAGTTTTAGATTTAATGGGCAATCCTTTATGAATGATTGCTAAGAATGGAAGGCAGTCAAAACCCTCCAAAAACATAACAAAGACTCGATATATAAGATCTTCTTTGAAATGACTCAAAATGGAATGGATAACCTAGTTTTATGATATGATAATGTAGAGGACTCTCCCAAGTGCCTCCAAGTGGAATTGGTCTAATAAATGAGTGAGTGGAAGCTACATGAAACCCATTATTTCTTATATTATATGTATCATACAGGGTTGACTAGGTCAAGGAATGTAAATGATTGGAGGATGATGTGTGGTATTTATATTATATTTTCATGCATGTTTATAATAAGGTTTTAGACCCTAAATATGATAAACTAGTCATGGAAGTTGACTTATCACTAAAAAAGGCTAATGAGAAAGATAGTGACAAAATAAGAAGAAATGAGAATGAGATTAGGGATGGGTTGCAAAGGATTAAGGACGGATATAATTATATGGTGTTTTATTTCAATACCTATATAAAATTTTCATATTGGTAATATTTTTTGATATCATTAAAAATTTTGAAAATGTTGTTATCAAAGTGACCTGTCTAACATAGTGAGGTTTGTGTAAGGTAAAGACATGAGATTGGTATATAATACCATTATTGATATTGAAACTTATAATAAATTTTTTTAAATACGTTATAAATATGATAAAGTATCATATAAACCCATTTAAAATTAATAAAAGTGTACACACATGTGTTCTATGTCTTGATTTGCATGACTATGTTTTTGGAGATATAGGCAGTTTTCTATGTGTGAGTGAGAATGATGTTATTGAGTAATTTTTAATATATTTGAAGATTCAAATTAATATTAAGTTGTTATATAGTTATCATAGGTTCATTTTAATAAATTTTTCTACATGATAAACTCTTATGAATATTTTGACTGGGTTTTCAAGCCTGTGTGTAGTTCTAAGTGAGCATATGAAGATGATTAGTTTGAAGGTATTTTTATCTATGTGGTGAAATATAATGGACTTAGTGAACCCAATTTAATTAATTGTATATAAATTTTAATTTTTATTTGGGTTATGTTTCACAGTTGAGTGTATGCTTCAGATATTCAAGGCAGACTTTCTGGCAGTAAGAAGGCCTAATTATGAGTAAACCTAATTGTGTGGTTCAAGGAGTTAATTGAGATAAATGGTATTAAGGAACTATGTTTAACTTATAATGAGTATATTTTATCCATTTTCTATGTTTTTAATCCATTTTTGGAGGCTCAAAGTTTTCCAAGATGGTCCAGGTGTAATATGTGCCTTGAGAAGGCCTAATTACATTAGGTCTCTATTAGGCCTAATGGTGGTTTTAATCCTTATGGGTAATGACCAACCTATGTAAAGGTTGTTTAAATTATTAATTTTTTTTCTTTTTTATATATTCTAAGTTTGATCCATATATGGAAAGGTTCATGTCCAACCAAGGTAGTGTTAGGACTCGGGAAGCACAATTGATTACCAAGCAACTAAACATGGAATTTAACCAAAAGTAACAAGTAACTAGAAATTAGAAACAACACAGAATTTAAGAGACAATACCCAATTGTATTAATACTCTTCCAGAAGGAAATACAACAAAGAAGATGCCACAGTCTTCTTCCTTACATTCCTCTAGGGCTCCCACACCTCTAGGGAATAAATAGTAAATCTCTTCAAGAGCTCACTCTCTCAATTACGGTCCCAACAATCAACTCAAACATAGAGTTGTTGTTCACCTCCACCAGATAGTAACAATACTGCCAGTCCATCAGTCAGTAACAATACTATCGGTCCCAACAAGTACGCAACATACTCCAAGTAGATCTCACCTAATCTTGCTCCTTGATGTGTTGTTATCACCTTTGATCTTGCTACCCCGTAGATCTCCTTTGAACTCACACACACACACCTATAGATCAACTGACCTTACTTACCACATGTATATCTCTACCTGATCTTACATACCATGAACAACCCTTGTCCTCCAAACCAGCACCCCTGTGGATCTTCTACCAGACCTTGCTCTCCCATAAATCTACCTGATCATACACACTTGGCACTATGGCACTATGAGGATCCAAACTTGCTCTCTCTATCTAGCACCCAGGGAATCCCTACTTTGATACCTCATACTTTATAATATAGTGCATGAGTCTATTATATAGATCTCATGCAAATAATAATTAGACATCCAATTACAATAATTAGATCCACAACTCAAGACTAAAATTAGCCTTTTAACATGAAAACAACTAGTTCATTAACAAACTGGTCATGAACTAGCAGTTTTGGAACTACACTGGTGACTGACGTTGGTCCCTATCTGGCTAGAGATGACTGACGTTAGCTGATAGCTAATCGATGTCAATTGCTCTGCTCACTGGATATGACTAACGTCAGTTGATCAGACCGACGTCGGTTGCTCTGCAACTCAGCAACCTCTCAAAAACCTCCTCTATGTTTGCATTAGTGAAGCTTTTAGCTCCATAACCTAACAATCTCCCACTTGGAGATAAATAGCTGCACTATACCTGTACCTGTACACTGTCTAATTTGTTTCCTGGCTTGTATCCCTCTTCAAGCTCAATTTTGAAGACCAACCACCACACATCCTATGGTGCAACACTTGTCATCCAAGTAACCTACCATATCCAAAGTGCTTGACCCTGTATAACATGAATCCCTACTGTTAGTCCCTCTCAAATACCTGAGAACCCACTAAACCATTTTCCAGTGCTTCCTTCCCAAGTTGGCCACAAACCTGCTGACAACTCCCACTACTAGGGTAGTATCAGGGAGTACACATGTACTCAACCTCATCATGTGATTGGGGACCCTATTTTGTGAACTATCCATCCATAGGTCCACTTGTCGTTCTGCATCCTACACTACCTTCACATAATCATCCTGAGACAACATCAACCTGTGATCTTCCCTATCTCTAGGAATACTCATGCCAAAGAATTTTGCTACTCCCAAATTCTTCATGACATACCACTAAACTAATTTTACCCTTAGATCCAAAAATCCCTATATGTATGCACCTGCAACAAGCACATCATCCACATACAGTACCAGGATAATGTCATGACCATTATCTAACTTGGTAAAGTAAACACACAATGGTTACAATGACATTGACTAAAGTCGTGCTTTGTCATCCACCTGTCAAACCTGTACCACTGTCCTGCAGCTTCCTCAAGACCATATAACCTAGCCTTCTATCTCACATATCCATTCACTCTATTCTTTAACCAAGGAATCCATTCATCTTTCAGTGCTTTCATACCGACTGGTAACCCTACCAAATCTCCTGCTTGGTTTTGTATTCTAGGAATCAAATTCCTCATTCATACCATGCTCCCACTATTTCTTGGATCTTTCCTGCTCTATAGTAAATAACAAGTATAAAGAAGAGGAATAACAAATTTGAGGCTTACTTACCCTTTCAGTCCTTCATATGGGTGTTTGAGACTCCTTGACAGCTTGTTGTCTACCCAAAATCTGTTTCAGTGACCAATGTCAGTCACCACCCAGTCTGCATGGAACTGACATCGGTTCCATGCGACTGACCTGACTGCAACACTGATTCCTTGATTGATGTCGATGTCTACCTACCTGACACCACTGACTTCTCTAGTCTACACATGACCGACGTTGGTGAGTGCATGTTCGACATCGGTTACCCCTGACTGACGTCGGTACCTTTATTTTCTTCTGAGTGATGACTTTTTACCTACAAGCTTACTTTGAATCAAAACCCTGTCCAAACTGCCCTGCTCAGAAGTATCCAGCCCCATCCACTGATCTCTATCCATTATCTCCTCCATGAAGACCAAGGCTTTCAATTTCTTAAGTTTTTCAAACACATCAGACTTCTTTTTCCTGTAATAAACACAATACTTTCTTGTAGCATCACACTGCTCACAAAAATCTCAGTCTATGCTCTCTGAAGCTGAACTCTTACCATTTGACTTAATAACATCCATTCCCTTCTCACTTATGTGACCAAGCCTACAAAGCCACATCTTTGCAACATAAGTGGAATCAGTAATACAAGCAGGTAGATAAAGAGTACCTACTTTCTTATCACATGCTAATTCAAGTGCATCCACTGTGAGAGTTCCTATGCATCTCTCATCACCCAAATTTCCTATAGAAATTAGCTGCATCTTCAGGACTGGGACCTGCATGACCTCCTTCAACACCCATGTGTTGCCCGTCTGCAATTTCAGCCACACTTCCCCTTTGCCAATATTTTGACAAGGCTCACCAACCCCTAAATAAATCTTTCCAAAGTCTCCATGGACCTTAACATGGACAAATACTCTATTTGGGGCTGCATGAAAAGAGGCAACAGAATCTATAAACCAAGATTCTATTTTATCCAAGGAACATATAAGAGCAACCAGTGCAACAAACCTACTTTATTTCCTTCATGCTGATCTGCTACCAACCAACAATCTTTCTTTTCCTGCTCTTTCTTTCCATAACACCGTAATTGATCATTCATGCCTTTGAATTCATCTATTCTTAGTGTACTTTCTTCTACCATTGCTATACTCCGACTCAATCAGAAACCCCTGAGAGTGACCTGTAATCAAACACAAACCTGCTCCCTACAACCCTAGCTCTAATACCACTTTGTTAGGATCCGGGAAGCACAATTGATTACTAAGCAACTAAATGTAGAATTTAACCAGAAGTAACAACTAGAAATTAGAAACACCATAGAATATGAGAGACAATACCCAATTGTATTAATACTCTTCTAGAAGGAAATACAACAAAGAAGATGCCAAAGTCTTCTTCTTTACACTCCCCTAGGGCTCCCACACCTCTAAGGCATAAATAGTAAATATATTCAAGAGCTCACTCTCTCAATTACGGTCCCAACAATAAACTCAAACATAGAGTTGTTGTTCACCTCCACTAGCTAGTAACAATACTGCCAGTCCACCAGTCAGTAACAATACTGCCGGTCCCAACAAGTATGCAACATACTCCAAGAAGATCTCACCTGATCTTTCTCCTTGATGTGTTGCTATCACCTTTGATCTTGCTACCCCATAGATCTCCTTTGACCTCACACACACACACACACACCTTCAGATCAACCAACCTTACTTACCACATGTAGATCTCTACCTGATCTTGCAACAACTTGCAGACCAACCTGATCTTACATACCATGAAGAACCCTTGTCCTCCAAACCAGCACCCCTATGGATATTCTACTAGACCTTGTTCTCCTACAAATCTACCTGATCATACACACTTGGCACTATGGCACTATGAGGAGCCAAACATGCTCTCTCTATCTAGCACCCAGGGAATCCCTACTTTGATCCCTCACACTTTACAATATAGCCCATGAGTCTATTATATAGATCTCATGCAAACAATAATTAGACATCTAATTACAATAATTAGATCCACAGCTCTAGACTAAAATTAGCCTTTTAACATGAAAATAATTAGTTTGTTAACAAACTAGTTGTGAACTAGTAGTTTTGGAACTGCACAGGTGACCGACGTCGGTCCCTATCTGGTTGGAGATGACCGACGTCGGTCGATACTTGACCGATGTCAGTTGCTCTGCTGACTGGATATGATGGATGTCGGTTGATTAGACTGACGTCAATTTATCTACAACTCAAAAACCTCTCAACAACCTCCTCCATGTTTGCATCAGTGAAGCTTTTAGCTCCACAACCTAACAGGTGGGTTAGATCAAGAGTCAAGTATAAAAAAAAAGGCCTAATAAGCCTAATTTGACTAGTTAGAATATTGAGGATTAGAGTGAATGATATAGAGGTATGGAAACCAAGTAGAGGTTTTAATACCATAATATAGGTATGGTGAATATGTCATGAATATATAACAGTGATTCTATAGATTATGATTAAGGTCATTTGACCTAATTTTGCCAAGAAGTGGGATCATTAAGTGAAGAAGACTAATAGGCTATTTAAGAGAGATAGAAGAGTAAAAAGTGAAAAATAAAGTTGTCATATTAATTTGAGTGATAAAAATGTTTCTAAATGTGATCACAGGTACTAGGTGACTGATTTGGTGTTGATTTCCTTAGGGGCTGGTGTCTTCTTTCAAATTGATGCTTTCTAAAGGACTAGTTGCGTTGGTGCTTGACTAGTGAGGGGTTAGTGCCTCACTAAATATTAATCATTTTCTTATAAAAATCTATTATAATATATGTTTCAATGGGTTTTATTACCAAATAGGGTTTCCCATATATTTCTTGTGTTCTTAGTTTGTATGCTTTTATAGATTCTTGTTTATGTATTGGTTAATACATGTATGTGAATGAATGCTTCATGAATGATAATTGAAATTAAATATATGTTTTAAGGAAACTAATTAACCCCATAAAATATTATTATCTATACTTACAACATTTGGTATTAGATCAAGTCCTTTGAATGTGGCCTAATAACCTAAATTAGATCCTAAGTGAAGATGGCTAGTCAAATACAAGGTGGTTTTTCTACAAGTAAGGATCCATTGTTTAATGGATATAATTATGATTTTTATAATTTTAGGATGAGAAAATATTTTGCGTCAAGGTCATGATGTTTTTAAATTATTTTTGGATGGATATATTGTACCTCCTATTCCTCCTTCAGATACAACAGGTATGAAGGCTAGTGATAATAACTCAAAAGTAATGAATAATATTATTTGTGGTCTATCAAAGGTGGAGATTATGAAGGTAATGTACTATATGTCTACCAAAGACATGTGGTACAAGTTCAAGACTATCCATGAGGGAGACTCCAAGGTCAAGTTGTCTAAAGTTCAAACCCATAGAAGACACTTTGAAAGCCTAAAGATGAACAAAGATGAGACTATTTTAGCCTACCTATTAAGGGTTGATGAAGTTGTCAATATCATAAGAGGTCTAGGTGAAGAATTGAAAGAGTCTAATATTATTCAGTAGTTATTTAGATATATAACTCCTAATTTTAATTCAAAATTATCTGCTATTGGAGAGATCCAAGATCTAGACAAGTTAGAGATGGATGGACTCCATGGGACCTTAATAGCCTATGAGTTGAGGACAAGTAAAGGAAGAATTGATAAAAATGAAGTTGCATTCAAGTTAGAAAATAAGTCAAAGGAGAAGAATACGTAAGGTAAAAAATTCAAAGACAAAGATGATTCTAATATTGATGATGATGAGTTGATAACTAAGTTTGTAAGAAAGTTGTAAATTGTTTTAAGTAAATACAAGGGTAAGTTTCCTTCAAGTGCTTCAATTATGGATAAATTAGACACTTTGATAACAAGATCCCTAATAAGCATAAGACTAAGGATGATGAAGAAAATTTTTAATATCATAATGATGACAAGAAGTCATATGTGTCTTAAAAAATCAATAAGTCTTATAGTTTCAAAAAATATGATGAAAAGAAGAAGTTTTTCAAGGGATAAAGAATATTTTACACTAAGGAAGATTGCAGTTCATCTGATGAGAGTAAGAGAAGTAATTATCAGAATGGCCATGAAGGTGATGGTCCTAATGTCAACGAAGCTATTTTCATGGTTGAGGAAGCATGTTATTCAAATCAAAAAGATTCCATGTGGTTTGGAGGTACTATAGATTATTTAGATGAAGAAGAAGATGAGGTGGACCTTGAGGTTGAGTTAATGAATGATCAAGAATAATTGAAGATGGTGAAAACTAATAATAAGGTGATTATGTCACTTGTCCAATATTATTATGAGTAAATCTATTTGTTTGAATAAATATTGAGCAAAAACTTGAAGGAACAATAAGAAATAGTGAAATAGGTAGACTCAAATTGAGATTGATTATGACTAGAAGCCTAAAGGCTAAATAATAATAATGTGCTAGGTATGTGACTAATGTATATTCCTTAAGAGCTAAGTTTGAATAATCATCAAGTAAGGTAATGCCCTTTATGAGGTTTGAAAAAGTTACCAATGATCTAGACATCATCTTTAATAGTTAAAAGACTGCTAATGACAAATCAGATCTTGGTTTCAATGGATACCAAAAGAATAATACTAATGTGATCAAAGATAATTATACCCTAAAATTTAGTATTCAATCAAGGTATGATGGTGCTAGTAGAATGAAGACCCTAAAATTCAATAGTCAAGAGTTATGGGGTAATTGTGTGTTTCTATCAAGAGGAATAATGTGTTTCAATTGTCAAAAGGATGGTCATATTGCATAGATCTATAAGCATGGCTTCTCAAGTCAAAATATGAAGGTTGAAATCCCTATAATGCAAGAAAGAAGACAAAATGGTGAGTGGAAGACAAAGGTAACTAAGGTGAATAATGACCAATCTTCAAGTACAAGTGAACCATTTGCCATGTTAGAGAATAGTTTAGATGTAAAGGAGTGCCAAGAATTATCTCTATCAATTTAGATTATGGATAAAGGTATCAAGGAAAATAGATAAAGTTAGAATGTTGTCCAAATAGAGATAAAAAAAGGTCAAGCCTAAGAGGATCATGAAGAAATTTTAGTCTAGTAAGGACAAGGAGATCTAGGAATATCTTGAATTTATGTTATTCTAATACCTTAGAATAGACGTGAATCCATTAGGATTCATGGAGGTACTTAGTTAGTTAGCATAATCATGAAGGATTCTTGGTATTAAAGGGAGATTTGTATTATTTTCTCAAGATCTAATGATCAATCAATAGTTTAATTAAAGGTGTGACTAAAATAAATGAGTTACGAAACATTTGTATTATGACTTGATCAAACCAAGTCACATTAATGATAGTGTATGAATACCTCATAGAGATAAGGGGATCCAATCATTATCCAAGATCAGATGTGTTTTCTAAGAGGATTTGTAGAAGTTGATTGTGAATATGATCTATGTTGAGTTATTTAGAGAGAGAGAGAGAGAGAGAGAGAGAGAGAGAGAGAGAGAGAGAGAGAGAGAGAGAGAGAGAGAGAGAGAGAGAGAGAGAGAGAGAGAGAGAGAGAGAGAGAGAGAGAGAGAGAGAGAGAGAGAGAGAAGAATGTGTATTGTTTCAGGTCCAAGAATTAGTTAGTTATCAAAGATGATCATTTATAATTTATGTCAAAGGGTGAGAAAGTTCCATTTGGTAAAAAGGTAAGTTTGAAGAAGATCTAGATTGGGGAGATAATATTGATCAGGTTTTGTTGATTGTTTTCCATCAATGAAAAGGGGGGAGATTATTGAGTTATTTTCCTATTATTATGTTAGTAAATTAATTTTGTCATTTATGTCGAAGTTAAATGAGTTCCATTGATGTCCTAGATATGTTCTTATGAATATGCATGGCATGTGATCTTGATGGCTTAAGCATGGTAGAACAAGTCCTTGAGTTCTGCATAAGGTCTTGGCATAATATTATGGTATATGGCAAGGAAACAAATTGAAAAAGTAATAAGAGATATTTTGAAGGAAACCTAGTAATTCTTCTAATGTTGATAATAAGTCAAGGTCAAATACAAGGTAAGCATACTTTTGAAGTAGTAGTCTTAAAGAGCATTGTCATATCATAAGCATGTGTATGAAGATGGTGGTCTAGTAATATGGATAGACACAAGTATGAGTGGATGTTCAAGTATTCCCAAGCTTACATATGAAGTGTTGAAACACTCAGGATTGTTTCAAGGTAAACATTTAGGGGTATGGTTTTAAGCTTAAGCTTGCAACGAGACTAGTCCTAGAATCTGCATGACCTAATGATGAGTCTTGAGGTAATATCAAGAATTAAAATCATTGGTATAACATGCGAGAAGATATTTTACACTATTTAAACATGTGTATAAGGTATATAATCCTTTAGAGTAATTTCTTAGGTATGTTCTTAGCTTAGCCTTTGCATTGAGAGAGCTAGTGAGAAGGCATAATTTTGGTGTCTTAGTGAGGTGAGTAGTCTGAGGATTATGAGAATAAGGTTGGATATATGTGAGCATGAAGAGGTTTTATGACATGATTATAAGGTGTTGTGATTAGTGAAAGATTTTTTAATGTGTGTTCAAGTTCTAAGTGTGGTTGATAGGTTTAGGACTAATGTGTAAAGAGACTTAGTGTGGCCTAATAAGGGGTCAAGTTCATTTTCCAAGGTGTAAAGCATCATAAAAGTATTTACAAAGGTATTATAGGTTGTGTCAAGTTATTTTTATAAATTTTGATGTCAAGGTCTAAATTAAAAAGCATTCAAATTGGTTTTGAGGTTCTTTGTGTGTAAAGATTGAGGTATTGTAGACCTGAGAAGGATTTTCTTATGCTTGATGGAATGTGAAACCCTTTCATGAGGATACAAGTAAAACATCATAGTTGGGTAAGGGTCCAAACATAAATTTCCTAGAATTGGTTTTGAAGTTAAAGATCAATCCTTTATGAATGATTACTAAGAATAGAAGGCAGTGAAAACCCTCTTAAAACCCTAACAAAGACTCGATATGGAAGATCTTGTTTCAAATGAATAATAATAGATTAGATGGCCAATTTTGATGATTGGATCATGTAGAGGATTATCCCAAGTACCTCTAGGTGGCATTGGTTTGACATATGAGTGAGTGGAAGCTACAATAAACCCCTTATTTTCAACTTTTTGATTTAGCATGCATGGTTGACCAAGTCAAAGCATGAAAATGATTAGAGGAGGCTGTGTGAGAATTATAGTTTTTGATCATGTATGTTTATGAGTAGTTTTAAAAACCTAAATATTCTAAATTGGTCATTGAATTTGGCCTATCACTCAAAATTTCTAATGAGAAATATAGTGAGAAAATAGGTAGAAATGAGAAAGAGATTAGGGATGGGTTATAATGGATCAAGAACGGATATAATTTCATTTTTTTATTGTGAAATACCTATTAAAAAAATCATATTTTCCATATTTTTCAGAGATCATTAAAAATGTTGCTTTCAAATTGATTTATGTAACACAGTGAGGTTTGTGTAGGGTGAAGACATGAGATTGGTCTATAAGACCAATATTGTTATTTAACCTTGTAATCAATTTATTTTAATATGTTATAATGATTACTAAGGATCATATAAACCCATTTTATATATTGTTATTTAACCTTGTAATCCATTTATTTTAATATGTTATAATGATTATTAAGGATCATGAATATGTGAAAGGTTTTATGTTTATCATGTCATAAAGAAGTGGTTTCAAAATATAATCCAGTACGCAATATAGTTTTTAGCTATAACTTTATACAATTTTGTTTATTCAAAGCTTTTCTGTTAAAAATAATTTTGTCTATATGTTTTCATAAATATTTTGGAAAGCTTTGAATGGTTACTAGTTTGCCATAGATTATTTTTCTTTGGTAACAAATCATTTATTAAGTTCTTGGTGTTTTTTTTGATGTCATACTTAAAGATGTTAAATTAAATGATGAGTCTCATAAATTGTGATAATATTTTTTACAAAATGAATTTGAAATAATGTATTTATGTTGAAGTTTTTTGTATGAAAGGTTTCTATTGAAATATTAATAAGAGAGTGCTGGTAGAATATATTTGGGAGATATTAGCAAGGTTTCATTTTGAAATACTTTGGGATAATATGATTTTTTTATAGAAGGTCATAATAGGTTGATTTTCAGTTGAAATTATGACTTGGAAGAGATAGGTTATTGTATAAGTGTTATTTTGAAAAAGATATATATTTGATATTATATTCATAATGAAATCAAAATTCAAAGAAATATGGTAGGATATGTGTAGTAAAATTATGAAAAATATAATTTTATTCAATCATTATGATTTCTAGTTTAGATTTATATATTAGGGTGAGTTGTGTATTATAGGAACCCACTCCCCTGGGTTATTAAGTAGCATAGCTATTAGAGGAAGCCATGTTTTAACCCACCTTGTCTGCTTGGAAAATGATATTTTCCATTCATTTTATCTGGGCATGATATCTTTGGTCTTTTTCAAAACTCAAAACTCTATGGAAGTCCTTTGGCCGTATTTAAGAGGACACTACTTTTTTGTAGCCTCTTTGAGTCGATGTTAGAAGAGTCCACTCTTGGTTCCATCCTACTATGGGATGTCATGGATTCAGACTAGATACAAAAGAAACCTTTTTGAGGGTTATGTCGTGATCTTAAAAACTTATAATTCTTAGTGGGAGGAAAATCCCACTCAATGTGATTTGGTTTTGTGATGATCAAGCAAATAACTCAGGTGGCAAGAGTCCTACTTTCCTATAAGGCCTTCTATCTGGTAGTGTCTTCAATAATAACATGATGAAGGATGTATATTCTTTCAATTTTACTATTTTGAAGCACCTTTGTGTTTTAAAGGTTATGAAATCCTTAAGACCCCTAGTTTTGGGTACCTTAAAATTCTAATGCTTTTTATTCAATGGTTGTCAAAGCCTTAAAACCCCCTTCTTTTGTTTTCAAAAGATTATGAATCTTAGTAGGAATGTCATCCCACCTATTGTGACCCAACTATGTGAAATCTATATAGAAGTCCTAGGAGGTAGAAGACATCCTTTTTTAGTGAAGATTATGTTCTATACTTTTTTTATTGGTATGTTTTGATAGGTTTTGAATATTAGTAGGAAGAAAAACCCACTCATTGTAACTTTGTTGTATGGATGTTGTGTGAATGTCCTTGGTGGAGGAAGATCCCTTCTTTGGAGAATCTTTTGGAGTGCCCTCAAATAAGTCATGATGGAAGGAGATAGTCCTTTGATTCTCACTTTTTAGTAACATCTTTATGTTTTGCAAGTTACAGGACCCTTAAAACCCTCTTGTTCTCTTGTATTGTCTTGGTCATGGAGACCTTTAATTCACTTGTTTAAGGTTGGAGGAGCCTTCAAACTGTCTTTGTTTTACTTAAAAGTTATGGGACCCTTAAAACCCTTGATTATGGGAATCTTTAAAACCCTCATATAGTCTAGTTTCATCATGGTTGTGGGTACCTTTGCTTCTCTTGTTTAAGGTTGGGGGAGCCTTCAAACCCTATCTATTATTCTTAGTTTTTAGAGGGATCCTTTACCCTCTTTATTGTTCCTAGATGTGGGTATAGTTTTCAAAACTCTCACCTTCTTGGTTCATAGCTCCAATTTCAAATTTTTTTTTACCCTATTAAATGAAAAAATTCATTTACTATAATATGTTACTTTACTATAACATGTTGACTAAAATGGGGTCCCCACCCATTAAGAATACTTTGTCCAAATTCAAATATTTGATATCTTAAGACTTTAAAATGTCTTAAAAAAATTTTAATTTGTAACCACCAAATTAATTAACTTTTAAAGTCAATTAATAATGTTGAAAAATAACTAACTAAAGTTAGTTATAACATATTTTTAACCAACTTTGAAGGTTCAAAAGGAGATCAAGAATTCATTTGAAAGGGAGGAGCAACATAAGTATTAAACACTTATACATTCTAAGTCAATAATTTATCTCTCTCTCTTCTATGCAACTTCTCTATGCTATCATGACTTTTGTAGATAGACCAAATGGTACTTTCTTTGATGGTTGAGAAAATTACTTAGGCAACCAATGTATATCTAGTTTTGTATTATCATTTATAATAGATTATCCAAAGTTTGTCAAATTTAACATATTTTGATGATTGTTCTTTGTAGTCCTATATATAGAACCAAGTATTCAACCTGAATAATGATAAAAACTTTACTGTTTACAATATTTCATTGACTTATTTTGAATTTAAAAGTTATCTCTCAAAGGTATTTGTAATGAAAGATGCTGATTTCTCAAATACAATCAATCTACTTTTCTTCGATGACTTTCTCTCTTGAGACTCGCATGTTTTCATGTACATTATATTTCACTTGATTGTTTGTTCTTGATTATTTGTATTATTTGTAAGTTTTACAAAATTAATTAGATTAATTCTATTTGTTTCTTTACTTAATTTTAGATTAGTTAGATTTATTTAAGTCGTAGTTTAGTATAGTCTCTTAGATTTAGTTAGTTTATATTAGTTAGTTCTTAGTTAGAATTATTTACTTACTTTTTAGTTTATTTTAGATATTTTGTTTTACTTTAGTTTATTATCTGTTAGTTTAATCATTGTTATTTTCTTGTTAGTTATTATTGTCCTATTTATTTTACCTTAGTTTGTTGAGTTTTGTTTTTTTATTTATTTATTGAAGATTTGTTTATTAATTATTTTATTAGCTTGTCTTCAATTTATCTTTTATTATCCTTGATGATCATTTATGAGCATGAACATAAGATGTACTTTTCAACAATATGAATTTTCTATCTTTCAATAGATTATCTAATGTATAGAATTTATTAAGCCAAATCATTCAAATGATAGTTTACATCAAATGTAAGATTGAGTTATATAATATTAAAAGAATGACTAACTTCTTGGATCAAAATATTGTTTATGAGTAACTTTTCTTGACATAGTTAATTTTCATGTTATGTTTGATCAACTTAGTAAATGTTTTTAAGCTTGATTTAAATTTATTATTTAACCTATTAAACGCTATAACTTTGAAATATATTTTTTCACACCTTAAGACCGATCTTCAGCCATAGGTTCCTTATGATTAAATTGGTATGATTCCATCTTGACCTTCATGATAGATGAATGGTTTTATCACTGGCATGACATTTTTTTCCATCTATATCCTTATTTAAATAATATATGATTTCTTAAGTAAAATTGATAAGAAATTTTTTGAATAATGATTCACCCCTCTCTTAATCATTTTATTTTTGACATTTTGTATCAGAGAAGGTCCTTTGAAGTATGTCTAGTAGCCTAAAGAAGATCCTAATAGTGAAGATGGATAGTCAACAAACTCAAGATGGTTTCTCTACTAGCAGGGCTTGATTTTTCAAACAGACTAATTATGATTTTTGGAACATAAAAATGAAGATATATCTTATGTTAGTGGGCCATGACATATGGAGTTTAGTTGTGGATGGATACATTCCACCCTCTACAACACCAACTAATGCTGCAAGCAAGAAATAGATTGAGAGTAATTTCAAGGCAATGAATTCCATTCTATGTGCCCTATCAAATGTAGAGTTTGTGAAGGTGGTACACTATGATTTATCCAAGGTAATATGGAATAAATTGATTATTATTTATGGAGACACCAAGATAAAGGTGGTCAAGTTGCAAACCCACCAAAGATAGTTTAAAAATTTGAAGATTAAACCATTGTATCTTACCTATTAAAGGTTGATGAATTTAGTGTCATTAGAGGATTAAGAGAATAAGTGAAAGAGTATATAGTTGTTCAAAATCTATTGAGATCACAAAATCCTAAGTTTGATTCTAAGTTATACTCAGTAGAATAAATTCATGATTTAGACAAGCTCTAAATGGATGGGCTTCATGGAATCTTGAATACATATGAGATGAGAACAAATCAAGGTAGACATCTTAAGAAGGAAAAAACTTTCAATGTTGAGAAGAAGTAAAAATCAAAAAGGTCAAGAATGAGGAGTGTTCAAATGTTGATGATGATGAACTAATAGACATGTTTTCTATAAAGTTGAGGTTTGGATCTAGTGATTATAAGGATAAATTGCCTTTCAAATGTTTCAACTATGGTAAGATTGGTCACTTTGCATCTAAGTATCCTAACAAGGATAAAATTGAGCATGATGATGTACATGATGAGCATCATGGATATGATATGAATGTCTATAAACCTAATAACAGTAAGAAATATTTTAGTAAGTATGAAGGTAGGAAAGGGCCATTCAAGAACAAGAGAAGTTTCTACACCAAATAAGATAATAAATCATTTGATGTAAGTGAAAAAAGTACATCTGATAATGATGATGGTAATAATGAACCTGAAGATGACAATAATGAAACTTTATTTATGGCAATAGAATTAGATAGTGATGGTTGATCAAATGAGAAAGACCTTATGGTTGATATAGAATCAGATGAAGAAGAATCTAAAGTGAAACTTAAGGTAAAATTGGTAAGTTCCCTAGAGGAATTGAAATTCCAAAGAAATAAGAATCATAAACTAAGATCATTAGTTTAGGACTATGTAGATCATATTGGTTTATTTGAGGAGAGATTGAGTAACACATCCAAGGAGTATGATGAGGTCATCAATCATATTAAATCACAGATGGAGATAGTAACTACAAGACTAAAGGCTAAATATGAATAATGCATTAGGTTTGAAGCTAAGATGGAATCCTTGAAAGCTGAGTTGGATCAATCATATAACAATGTGAAGATGTTTGTGAAGATTGAAAAGAACATTGAGGATATAGATGACATCTTGAGTAGTCAAAGGTTTGCATTTAATAAGATAAGTCATGGTTTAAAAGAAGATAAAAAAGAGATAGATCAAATGAATAAATGTAATGAAGATAATAAGGTCAACATGAAAATATCAATCAAATAACCTAATTCTATGAGGTATGTTAATACATTCAATGGTTACTACTATACATGCAATTATTTTGGTCATAAAACAAGAGAGTGTAGAAGATTCTCTAAAAATTAATATACATGGGATTATGAAAAGAATCATTAGTTAAGAGGTTTGAATGATGTGGTTTTCTATATTTTTCATAATGTAGGACACATTTTAATATTATTTTCTAAGAGAGGTAGAAGGTCATCGAGTACAAATAGGAGGTTTAAATTTCTTAGAGTACAAAAAAGAAGACAAATGAATGTATGGAAAACAAATATAGTAAATATGATTCATGATTAGTATACAAGATGAAGTAGACTATTCTCTATGGTAGAGCATAATTCAAATGTGAAATTAAGTCAAGAATGTTTATTATTAGCTCATATTAATGATCAAATGATTGATGAAAAGGTCAAGCTTATAGTGTCAATCAAGTCTAAAATGATACTAAAGGATATTTAGTCTTGTGAGAACATGGATATATAAAAATATAAAAATATTGTGTTGTTTTAGTTCCATATGAAAAGGGGTGACTCCATTAGGCTTCATGGAGACACTCTTCAGTTCGTAAGAGCATGGTGGATGATTGGTTTAATGGGGAGTTATTCAAGTTATTGATTGAGCTTGATCTATGCTGAAGAAGTGGTCTTATAATCTGAGTTAATTTAAAGTAGGTATGATTGAATTAATGGGGAGAATATTTTTTTAATTCTTCATTGTTTTATGTTTTGATCTTTTGTTGAAAAAAAGTGTGGTTTTAAAAGTTGCAATATGTATGAAACTTTGTCATTAACATCAAAGGATGGGAAAGTTCATGAAAGGAGAGTGACCAAGTTAAAGAATGTTTTTCCATCAATAATAAAGGGGGATTTTGTTGAGAATTATTGTCATTAATTTCAAGGTTCATGTCATGTGAGCATTGAATCATGTTTGAGTACTAGTTCTTGAGTATAAGGTGTCTTGAGAAGCTTAGTCATAACAATCATAGTCATATCATGAACATGTACATGATGAGCATAAAGAGGTATGTAAAAAGTTATGACATTGTTTGAGAAGCATTAAAGTCATTTGATAAAGGTATAGAAGCATTAAGGAGTGTTTCAAGGTTAGTTATCAAGTTTCAAGTGTTTTAGAAGCCTAACCATGGGATGCAAAATCCTAGTGAGAATTTTAAGCATGGTGGATTTGTGAAATAAGTAAATACAAGAATGAGTCATTTAAAAAAAATGATTGAGCATGTATATCAGGCATTATAACACTCATGTGAGTCTCAGGGTGAGCCTACAAGGGTAAGACTTACATAACTAATATGCACCTAGACCACTTCAAGACCCTGCTTGGCCTAATAAGGCACCGTGATGTATTGTCAAGGCATATGAAGGATTTTTGACATTTTTAGACAATGTGAGCTATTGTGTGATAATTTTATTAAGGTAGTTAACACATATAAATAGGAATGAAGGTCAGTTTCATGGCCTAATGTGATATGTAGATCATGGTCTAAGCAAGCAAAGAGAGATAGTATGGCCTAATGGGGTATGAGGTTCTATTCCCAAGGCTATTATGGAAAGTTAAGTGTTTTTAGAGATATGATATTTTTTTTCATTCATTTTCACAAATTTTGAGTTCATGGTTTTAAAGATAAGGCATGCAAATTGGTTTTGAGGTCTCTTGTGTGTTAAAAAAAAGAGTTCTCCACCCAAGAAGGAATTTCAAGTGTTCATAATCATTTATAACCTTTGCATAAGAACTTGAGATATTAAGGAGATATGACAAATGTTTCTATCCAAGATCACTAGGTATTAGTTTTGAAAATGATGGGTAGAGTTTTATGAATAATCATTAACACCAAAAATAGTGTCAACCCTATCTAAGACCCTAAAAATGACCCAATGTGAAAGTTGTTAAAAAAAAGATAAAAATGGTATAAAATTATTATGAAAACTATTTTATATTGTATTCATATCTTCCAAGAATCTATAGGAGTGATTGGTTTGTTACATGAGTGAGTGAACCATATAAGAAAGGCCTTATTTCTCAGAGATTTATTGTAGCAGTCAAAGTGGACCATTTCATAGTTAATAAATGGATGGAAGACAACATTTGAGAATTTTATTTTGTGTCCATTAAGGTTTATGTATATTTTATATCCATCAAGTGTGCTAAACCAATCATCCAAATTGACCAGTCGCTAATAGACTTAATGATGTAAACAATGAAAAACCTAGGCAATAATGAGAAGTTGATTAGTGATGAGTTATCATGGAATAGGGATGAATAAAATTAAATGAATACATTTTTTAGGAATTTTAATATATTATCACATTGGATATATTTTTTGGAGATCATTTTATATATCAAAATGTTGCTCACAACTTGACTTCTCTAGCTTATTGAGGTCTATATACAATGAGGTCATGAGATTGGTATAAAAGAAAAATAATTGTAATTTTAATATATTATAATTATATTTTATAATGATAAAATTATATCATAATATCATATACTTGAATCATAATTATCTAAAATTGGTTATACAAATGTTGAAAGTCATTATCACCATGACTATGCTTTTAGGTAAAGTAGTAGTTTTGGGTAAGCAAGTTGTAGTAATGAGTTTGAATCTCTATGCCTTAAGTTTATGTATTTAATGCATATTGTTATTTTTATTATGACTTGAAATTATTGATCATTCTTTTTTATATTCTTTGAAGTCTATATAAGTAGTGGAAAATTAAGTAAAAAATGGCTTGTCTGGCTAAGTGAGGTCTGTAAGAGAGAAGGTTAACAAATTCATATGCAAAACAAATAATTGAAATTAGATATTATGATAATTTATTGGAGGATTTTCATAGGATGTTTTAGGATAATTGTCATAAATTGGAATTCCTTGATTATGTTCTATCAAGTATCAAAAGTTCAAGTTTCCATGGATGTGGTTTAAGCCCAATTGGTAGTTTAGAGTGAGCATTTTACATAGAAGAGTTTGAGCCTATATACCCTAAGGTTAAGTATATAATTAATTTTATGATGACCTTGAGTTCTTGGAGGTTATGTTTATATGTTTTATTTCCATATTTTTTTAGATAATTAATTTTTAATCTTTAGTAGTTCAAGATAGACTTTCTAGGTATGCACAGGCCTAATATGAATAGTGATAATAGAGTGTTTCAAGTGGTGATAGGACCTAAAAGTGTCATAGATATAATATGAGATTATTTTGGGTCTATCTAAGTTGAATAAGATATGTTCCTACCATGTGAGGTTTTTAAATGTGTTCCAAGGAAGACAAAGTCTAACATTTCAAATTAGAATAAATGATATGGTGATACCACCTTTCACTAATGAACAATGACAATATCATGTCCACCTCCATTGTGTATGTGTGTATGTGTACATATAAATGTGTGTGTGTGTGTGTGTGTGTGTGTGTGTGTGTGTGTGTGTGTGTGTGTGTGTGTGTGTGTGTGTGTGTGTGTGTGTGTGTGTGTGTGTAACTACTAATGTATGCATGTATGTATATATGTATGCATATATATATATATATATATATATATATATATATATATATATATATATATATATATATATATATATATATATATATATATATAATGCGGAACATATATATATATGTACCTACTAATATGGAACAGAGAAAGTTTTTTAAAAAATAATTTTTCTATATTACAAATAGATTATACTATTTCAAACCATTTGGGCACAAATTATTTTGAATAAATTAAACCATTTCAAATAATTTGGACTTATACCCACTAAAGTGGAGTGGTGAAAAATTTATCCTAAAATATTTTTTCTATACTCCAAATAAATTGGACTATTTTAAACCATTTGGGAATAGATAATTTTGAATAAATTGGATAATTTTGAATAATTTCGACATATACCCACTAAAGTCAAGTGAAGAAAATTTTCTTCCAAAATAATTTTTCTATATTCAAAATAAATTGGATTGTTTCAAACCATTTGGTCGTAGATCATTTGGAATAAATTCGACTATTTTGAATAATTTGGACGTATACTTGAAGTGGAAAAAAATTTCTCAAAAAATAATTTTCTATATTCTAAATAAAGTAGACTATTTACAACCATTCAGGGATAGCTCATTTTAAAAAAAAAAAATAGACTTTTTTCAAATAATTTAGATTGTTACCCACCAAAGTGGAATAGATATATTTTTTCCAAATATAAGTTTTCTCTATTCCAAATAAATTGGACTATTTCAAGGAATTTAGGCACAAATCATTTAGAAAAAATTGGACTTTTTTGAACAATTTGGACTTATACCCATTAAAGTGTAGTGGAAAAAATTTCCTCCAAGAATAATGTTTCTATATTCCAAAACAAATTGGACTATTTCAAACCATTTAGGCACATATTATTTTGTATAATTTGACTATTTCAAATAATTTTGACTTACACCCACTAAAGTGGAGTGGATAAAATTTTATCAAGGATTCTTTTTCTATATTCCCAAAAAAGGACTATTTTATACCATTTGGGCATAAATCATTTCTAATAAATTGGACTATTTTGAATATTTTGAAATTATTCTATATTTTAAATTAATTGGAATATTACAAACCATTTAGACAGAGATCATATTCTTGAAATAATCCATGGATAAGGTTCATAT
The DNA here is from genome assembly GCA_037957365.1 of Torreya grandis. Taxonomy (NCBI): domain Eukaryota; kingdom Viridiplantae; phylum Streptophyta; class Pinopsida; order Cupressales; family Taxaceae; genus Torreya; species Torreya grandis. The sequence continues at coordinate 425,651 of JARHVA010005894.1, forward strand.
TTTACTATTTAGATGTGACTACAATGAGACGTTTGCATCTATAGTAAGGATAGAAATGGTAAGGATATTCATAGCCAATCTTGGTCAACACAAGTGGAAGGTGCATAAAATGGATGTGAAATCATCCTTATTGAATGGAGAGCTAAGAAGAGGTTTATGTGGGATAGATACTCATATATGATATTTTTTATCATGAAAACAAGGTATATAGGCTAAAAAAGGTGTTCATAAATGGGCTCAATTAAGCCCCAGTAACATGGTACAACTATATAGACTCTTAATTATTGAGCAACAGATTTAGAAAAAGTGATAGTGATCTAACACTCTACATAAAAATGAGAAAAGTTGATATTTTTATGGTAGTTTTATATGTGGATGATCTAATAGATATTCACTAGAAATATAAAAGTATACTTCTCAACCATATAAATAAACTTCCAAAGGAAAGATAAAGAGGCATAAGGCAAGATAGAATTCAAAGTTAGTTCACCTAGCAAAAGGAAAAGAGGTCATAGGAGTCAAGTGGGTCATAGGACTTGATATTTTCACTAAACTATTATCAAAAGGAAATGTCATGTAATTAAGAGGGAGGTTAGGGGTCATTAATTTAGAAACATTGGGTATACAAGATTTTTTGTTAGCTCCATACTCCAATGGGCCAGTTCTAGACTCCAATAGGCAAGATCTAGACTCTAATAGGATATATCTAAACTTGAACAGTCTAGTTACAAACTTAAATGAGGTATTTATAGACTTTGATAGTCTAATTCTAGACATCAATAGTCTAGTTATAGACGTCGATAGTCTAGCTACTGACTTTGACAAGGAATCTCTTGACCCTAAAAGGATGGGTATAGACTCTAATAAGATGGATATAGAATCCAATAAGACATATATGGAATTAAATAGGGTATATATGTACTTCAATAGTCTAAATATAGATTTCAATAGTCTAGATATGAATTTTGATACTTCATTTATTGATTTCAACAAGGAAGCTTTAAACTTGAACATAAGAGATGCATAAGTAGATGAACAAGGATAAGTTACAAGGATGTTTTAGTGGTTGATATATGTTTATCAGATAATTATAAGAAGATCAGGGGTAAAGGGGACTATTAAAATATGATATCCTTAAACCTAGCTATGAACTCTAATAGGCCAGCTCTAGACTCCAACAGGATGTCTTTAAACTTCAACAATATAGATACAAACATAAATAGGGTAGCTACAAATTTTGACAGTCTAGATACAAACTTTAACAGTCTAGCTAAAAACTTTGAAAATCCAATTACCAACTTCAACAAGGAATTTTTAGACATGAATAGAGGAGATGAAAAAGCATATGGATAGGTAAAGAGAAGTTACAAAAATGTTTTATTTTTTAAAATAGGTTCATTAGATCAGCCTAAGAAGGTCCGGGATAAGGGGTATTTTTATAATATGATACCCCTACCATTATTTTCACCTACCATGTTAGCAATAAACATCCACAATAGGACCATTTGAATGAATTAATGTACAATAGGTTTAATGTTGAGTTTTGTGGATGATTTGTAGTTTTGGAGGCAAATAGCATGGGAGGTGAGAAGCCCATAAATAATGACAAAAAGGGAATAAGTGGTAGAAAAATAAAGAAGGAACCCATAGATTTTTGATGCAGGAACAATTAGATGAAGAGTAGAGCATAGCGACTAGATAAGAAAGTGAAAAGTAAAAGAAAAAGATAGTAGTAGATGAGAACAACATAATAGAAGATTATGGACAAAAGGAAGGTAAAAATAAGAACATAACAAAACAAAGAAGTACAGAGTAATGCTTTCTAATAGCAGTTAGAGGAAAATCAGGATAAAATCTTAGTTTGTAAGAGACTTTGCAATAATTGTAGTTAATTTTATGATTTTTAGTCAGTTTTTTATATGAATATTTAAGTGAATTTAATAAAGTAAATTATGTATTTTTATATATAACTCTACCTCCATTTTTTCTATTATAAGCTTAATGTAAGTATAATTTTTTACACATATTGGTAGGTATGAGACTAGTCTAGAACTCCACAATTTTAGTGTTATAAACTACCTACTTTCCCTTTTGGGCCTACATTTTGTTTTCTACCAACAAGTGTTACTAAATTAAAATCCATAAATTTAAAAAAACTTAGATTACATATGAAATAATCTAGATTTTATTGTTATTAAATTGATGATTATATTACTATAATTGTAGTTTAAAATCAATAAATACACTTGAAAAAATCATACGGGGAAGTTACATCCTTCTAAATAATGTTTCACCACTGATGGCATGGATTTTTTGGTATCTCCCAAGAATGTGATGATAGACATCATTTTGATTCTCCAATCCTTTTCATCTTTCTGACTTCCATTTCCCTATATCTACTTACCATAACATAACTCATTTGTAGTTTTTGCTTTGTAATTCATTTTCAAGAATTGCAATGGATGAACATTGAGTTGGAAATTAAAAAATCATCTTAAAAGGTCCCTTTAAAAATAACTTCATACAATTTTTCTATATTTATATTTAAGGGATTAGAATATTTTTTGTCCCAAAAATACAAGAAATTTTAACTTGTGTAATCCATCGATTGAATGAGTAGCCTCAAATGATTGTCCCCTATCATTGTCTAAAGGCCAACGTGAGTAAAAGACTACAGTGCCACCTTTAAAATTTATTTGGAATGATCTCAAATGTATCATGAAATATTTAATATTATATAATCTTCTTGTCTTCCCATAACATTCATTTTTATATCTTTTAGTTTGTACATAATAAATAATAAGTCATCCAACCCAAAAATTAATAGTTTTTTAGAAGTTGATTTTCGCTCCTTTCAAACATCTAATTTTTTTTTAAAATAAAGAAATAGATTATTAATAATATTATATTATAAGAAATATAACATACAAATTTTTTGAGAAATTTTTTTACATGTTATATTAATCATTGATGCACTTTGTATTTGCATTTTATATTGTAACATATAAACATACTGTATTTGAATCATTTGATGTTTTTATTTGCATTTCCTTAAATATTATAAAGATTCATATAAATATATATTAAAATATATACATGCTCAAAAAAATGTTACTATACTCATTACACATGGATCTATAATTTCTATTGTTAGTTTTGTTACATACATATGCATATACATATTTATAATGAATCCTCATAACTTGACCATAACAAACACTTCTTATGAATTTTTTAAAATAAATGTAATTTATCATATTATAAAAAAATTAAGAATCTAATTAATTTTTTAATATATTTATGGCATTTAGCGCATGAACGCGTGCACGCACACGCACGCGCGCGCGCGCGCGCGCGCACACACACACACACACACACACACACACACACACACACACACACACACACACACACACACACACACACACACACACACACACACACATGCGCACGCATGCGCGCACATGTTTTTATGCCCTTTTTCACCAAAGTGGCTTTGAAATAAATATCATGTATACTCTTAAGATAATTTATTATCTTCAAGACATAGTATATCACATATTTAGTTTTCTTAAATAGTTTGAATTAAATAATTAAATAACATTTAAATGGGTTTATGTAACCACATTGAATTTAACACAACAATTAAAAAAAACCACACTTCCAAATCCGATGTCGATGCACTATATTTTATTGTCTTCTACTCTCTCATGTCATTAAATAAAAATTCAATTGTAATTTTTTTAATTAAATAAAGATAATATATATTATGGTATATAATTTTTTTTAATTACATAGTCATTGAATTGGGTTTTTCACCTTTTTTTGCCTTGTTGTAGTTTGTCTAGTTGCACTCTTTCATTGAAACTTTTGTTCTTTATACCCTACAAGGTATTATATAATTTAGTAACTAAAATTATCATAATCATTTAATCAGATATTTGTATTAAAAAATGTGTTATATTTTAAATTTTTACCTTGATAGGGTGTTTTCATGGAGGCTTCAAGCTGTGTAGCTGTGTATTGGGTTTTTTTTTTTTTCAAACACAAAGTTGTAGAGATGTGTTGTGAATTATTTTTATTGAGACATAAATAGAAGAAAAATTATTTCATCAATATTATAAATAATTGATTAATAAACAATTATATAGTTGTAAAAATATGCATGATCTTATCTTACCTTATTCAACTTGAAATTTCTCATTATTATTATTATTATTATTATTATTATTATTATTATTATTATTATTATTATTATTATTATTATTATTATTATTATTATTATTATTATTATTATTATTCCACTTTCATTCAATGATGTATTTGCTACACACCAAAATATTTCTATGATGTTAAGTTTTAAAAATAAAGCATGCACACTAAAAGATTATTAATATGTTTTATTTGAAAATTAATGCTTGATTATAAAATTAACTAAAAATGTTATGCACCTAGTAGTGATCAAAACAGTTGTTCTAGCATTGGTTGCCATGAATGTATCAATATTTTTTGAAATTCAATATTAAAAAATATTTTTTTCTTCACTTTTTGTAATGAAATATAAATAAATTTGAAATTGTATGCAAGCATGCACCAATATAGCTGCTATATATACCCCTAACACGTCACATGTATCATAATTACTGAAATTAGACATAAACTTATCCCAAAAGAATCTATCTAATTCATTTTCGAATGGCCTTCCTAATTGGTTTGAACCAATCAAATGAAATGTTTGAACATCTTTATTGATGTCATCTCCTTTCTCTAATTTACTTTATTGTGAATGGAGGATGTAATATTCAAGATAAAAATTAGTCAAATCTTGTAAAAAAATTGATACATGTAATCTGAGTCCAACTGAATCCATCACTATCTGGACCCTGGAGTATGACACCTATATTTTGCATATAATGGAAAGGACTAACACACAAATTTATGAGAGAGTTCTAGATGCTATAGAAATGGTCAAGTTTGTGAATTATGATTACATTGAAAGACCCAAAAATAATTTTATCAATCAATTCCTGAATAAATTATTGAAGATATTCTTCCTTATAATCTTTAGTGAAATTTAAAATTTCAAAAATTGTCAAATCGACATTCATACCAATAATGGACATTTCACTAAAATCATCTAAAATGGATGGAAAAATACATGAGGGGACATAATGGCAACTAAATATCTCTATATATATCTTGGGAAGTTGAACTCCATCAATATCTACTTGTTTTATCAACATGTGTATTGAATCTTGAGATAATGCTTCCCAACCTTTTTTATTTTTTGAAATATTTTCTTTCAGCACACATAAATCTTCAAACCTTTTCTTACAAATTATTTAACTCTCCATTACTTATTCAAGTCTAATTGTTTTATTTAATGGAAGTGTCAGATAATGATTGCTGAAAAAAAATGCAATTTGTGATAATATGTTACTTTTCAACTTCACTTTTTGCACCAAGTGTCCATATTATTGTACCCAAGGGTTTTCAAGAAAGAAATAGTCTATTTTTTTAATAAATATACTAGTTCTATTTTTTATTTATCTAAAATCCCTTCAATATTTCTTAGTATTGTTGTATCAATCAAATTTAAACCTTATTTATCTGAACCTGGTAAAGTACCACTTTCAAACAAATTAAATGCCTTAACAAAACAATCCAAAATAGGTTGTTCCATGAAAAGATGACATTTTCTCTCTAGTATTTGTTGTGCTAAACAATTCATTTATTTGAAAAAATGTCTATCTTTTCATGTATTTATTTTATTTATGTTTCCATTTCAATATTATTCCAACCTTTTAGTTCGATAAGGTTACGTGAAAATCAAACTCTATCTCAAATGAAGCCTTGTAAATTTCTTTATTTGCTTTATTATACAAGTTACATATTTTGACAACATTATGGAATGGAGTAACTATTTTCAGAAATCTTTCCCTTCTAACATAACAATTGTTTCTCAATGATAGTGAATTGTATTCCTCATTTTAAATAATTCTCTATTGTGCTATAATTATGTCTTAGCCATCTATAATCTTAAACCTTATGGGTTTTTTCTCCATCATATCTTGAAGGACTTATTTTTATTTCCTAATACTTTCAGAGTTATTTGGACCAAAAGGAATTAACAAAGCATCATTCATTATAACCTCATTATGTTTTATGAATGAATGAATTATAGAATTCATCCCTATTTGATTCAGATTTCTTGTCTTGATATTATCATCCCCTAATTCAAATAAATCTAAAAGAATGTTCAAGTTGTAATTTCTAGAGGAAATATACCATGTAGAGAATTCACTATGTGTCTGATCAGAATTTTGTGCCAACAAAAGTGTATCAACCTTCTATTCGATCTTATGCTTCTTCACTGGCATGAGTAATTTTATAACCTTTTTCAAATTTGAATACAAATATGTCATCCTTGATTATCTTGTTTTGATCAATGTTTTTTATGTGATGATTGTAGGGTATCTTAAATGCATATTTACATGGTGGTAAGTGGAATAAGATGGCACCCCTTATTCATGTTTTTATTTAAACATATTTTGTATTCTAAGGACCAAATTATCTATATCTATTAATCTAGACATTTCAATGTTGTCATATCTATTTAAATGAAACCCAAAAGCTTCACAAGAAGTAGAACCATTCATTTTTGTCAATTCTATTATACTGGGTGTAAATTTATTAAAATTAGTTCTACAGTAATAGAGTGTAGAAGACCCTTTAAAAATGAATATTCATGTAATTATGAAAGGTATCATCAGTCAAGAGGTAAGTATAAGGTTGTTTGATATAGTTGTCACACTATGGGACACATTACAAAATTACATCTTAATAGATTTAAAAGGCCATAATGTCAAAATAAGAGGTTTTGAAGCCTCTAGAGTGTAAGATATAAGGCAAATGAATGTGTGAAAACTAAAGATAGTAAAGGCGAGTCATGAATAATTTACAAGCCCAAGTGGACTATTTTATATGGTAAAGCATACTTCAAATGTGAAATTAAGTCAAGAATTTCGTTATCATCTCATATTTATGATCAAACAGTTGATGAAAAAGTCAAGCCTAAGGTGCCACTAAATCCTAAAATGACCCTAAAGGATATTCAGTCTTGTGAGAGCATGGAGACCAGAGAATCTCCTAATTTTGTGTTGTTTTAGTTTCCTATGGAAAGGGATGACTCCATTAGGTCTCATGGATATAATATTTAGTTATCAGAAGCATCATGGAGCTTATTTTGAGGGGGAGCTATTCAAGTTATTTATAGGATCTAAGTATAGTAATTGACAAGCATAGAAGAAGTAAGTAAAGTTATTCTATGTTTCTAACAGCTAGAAGTTGAGCATGAATTTTAGATGGTTTGAGAATTCTATTTATTCATTTTGGTGAGTTCAAGTTATGAGGACAAAGGGGGAGTTACTATTTATATAGTAACTAGTCCTTAGGATTCTATGAGTTGTGGTTTTCCCAAATGAATTTCCACTGCCTAATTTGTCATGGAATGTACATATGATTTTGGTGGCTTATTTTTGGGAGAAACATCTTAAATAGACTCCTTTAAAGTTCCTTTTATACAAGATCCCATTCTTGATCAAATAGTGAGTTGTATTCAATCTGAGGGATCTCTTTTGATCCCTAGATAGACCTATAGGATAAGTACCATTAATTAACAAGTGTATGATTGAATCATACCATTCACTAGTTTGAAAATTTTGTTGATCCACTTGCATAATAATTAGCTTAGGGCTGGTGTTATCAATCATTTGTATCAAACCTTGGGACCTTACAATTTTTTTAATTTTCATTTCCAAGTCATACACCTCAAAAATTGACATCCAATTACCTCTATATTCTCCCATCTCATTTTAACTCAACATAAGCTTGGTGGCAGGATCAAAAAAGATAACATGCACTTTATTTCTAAGAATATAGTGCTTGAATTTACTAAATAATTTAACTAATAAATATGCCTACTTATCAATTAGGGAATCATTCAACTCAGCATTCTTATATTTAGTGCTCATAAAGTATATTAGGTGATCACACCCATCAACCTTTTGAATTAATTTTGTAGCCATAGTGTGGTCAAATGTAAAGGAGTAGAGGTAGAAATATTTTGAGAATTTTGGACTTATAAGGATTGGAGCTTGAATAAAGGCCTCCTTTATATCATTGAATGCATTTTTGGATTCTTCATTCCATGTGACATTGGCATCCTTCTTCAGAATGCCATTTAATGGTTTGAATTTTTTTTCAAAAATAGAAATAAAATTTCCCACAAAATATATTTTGCCAAAGAATGGCTATATTCCCTTCCTAGTGTTCATAGGCTTTATCCTAGATATGGATTCCACTCTTTCAAGATCTATAGATATCCCATCTTTGGTTATAAAATGGCCTAGTAATTTACCTTTTGTAACACAAAATATACTCTTCTTAGGGTTTAGAGAAATCCCATAACTTATACATCTTTCAAAAAATTATTGTAAATGCATGAAGTGATCTTCCCTATTTTTCAAAAAAAATATTAGATCATCCACATATATGATAATTTACTTACCAATTAAGCAATGGAAGGCATGGTCCATAGCTCTCTAGAAGGTGGCCCTTGCATTAATTAGTTAAATGGCATCTAGTTGTAAGATGATTTATTGTTTTAGGGAATAATGGAGTTTTATCCCTATTTAATAAATGGGTCTGAGTAAGAGAAATTAGTAAAGAATATGCAATAATTATAGCTACTAATTTGTGAAATTAAGTTATAATTTGATCTTTCTGAAAATAATAGAGTACGGAAAAATTTAACTTATCTTATTCTAGACTATTTTGATTGAGATAAGGTTTGGAAATTTATGTGTAGGACTAGGGCATTATCATAAATAGGATCCTAGAATTCATTTTTTGATTTGATAAGAGTACTCAACTAGACACCCTAGGATCTAGCATTTTATTCCTTTCTTGAAACTATATCCTCAAGATCTAAGCTTTTTGGATTTTGTTTGCCTGCTCAGTTTGAGACTATGTACCAAATTTTAGGTCTTCGCTATCAAAAAATCTCCTTATAGAGCTGATTCTTTATGTGTTTGCATTTTATATGTAATTGAATGAAATTGGGCATATAGGGAAATGTGTTTTATGTGTGTAAGATGCATTGGACATGCTTCACACCCTGTGTGTGGGTACACTGCCTAAATACTAGTACTTTGAGGGAGAGTCAAGCCACATGTAGTTCTCCCTTTTAGAGTGCTTGGTTCAATAGTGAATGAAATGTAAGAAATGCTAAAACTAGGTATGATTGAGATGGATAGGGATTAGTCTAAATACTTGATTTATATTGAAAGTGTATAAGATGGTTGTATGCAAAGAATAGAGAAGATTGTTTGAGTGGTCTTGCTTGTATTGTTTCTTGCTTGAATAAAATTTATCAACCCTTTCCAAATAATCTTTGAATGTGATTTTATATGGATCTATTGGTCATGGGTTAGATAGAACCAAACTAGGTCAACATAATAAATAAAAGGAATTAGGGAAAATTGATAAACATGGCTTAGAATGTGATTGGATATGAGTGATAAAGAGGGGACACCCTAGGGTCCAGTGCTACTATCCAACTATGGTGTTATTGTATTGGGTAGATGATACATGGGGGGATGGGTTGGTTATGAAGAGAGGGTCCTAGCTCAGATGGGGTCAAGTTCAAGAGGCCATAGATGACTGTGAATCAATTAAAATAAGATTGAGAGGGTTTATAAAGAAAGTAAGAGGGACCTATGGATTAGGTGTTATTAGCCATACTCATGTTACAAATTTTATAGTTTATATGACTACAAATCCTGCCCCTATTATAGTGATGCAAAAAATCAAAATACTATGATAAAGGAAAATAAAAAGTGTACTTAAACTTACTTTAAAAGGTGAAACCCATGAAGTTTGTGATATTGATTAATACTAGATAATGCATAGAAATCATGTTGTGTAAGTCTAAATATATGAAAGGAAAAAAATAGTATATCAATTCTTATTATATGTGATATAAAAAAATAACATACAAAATTTGAGTAAAATAGAGAGGAAGAGAAAGGAATTAATACACATCACTGGGTATACAAATCAATACAAAACCTATTGTTAAAATGAGTAAGATTGAGCAATGCTAGATGTTTTTGGTGTGATGGATGATGATGTACCAAAATTTATATCATGAATAGAGTTGAGTGTTTAATTCTTCAAAAAATGTCTCAAGAATGCAAACACTAGCCCTTTGGTTTGATATTCACCTACTAAGTGAAGCTATATGATCATGCATATGATAATTGATGTCTATATTATGTGTCAAATACCTTTAAATAGGTGGCTCAAGAATATAAAGGCTAGCCCTTTGGCTTCATCATTTCCATTTGAAATGAAGTTATGAATTAATACTGCTATGAAGAAGTATGTGGTATGAGATGGCTCCTTAAGACCATGAATGCTCTATAAATCTAAAAATTTGGTATGGATATCCAAATGTATGATGGAAACTAGGCCAATGTTGGCCAACTTAAAAAATATGAAGGTTTGGTGTGTATGAAAGCCACTACAAAAATAAAAATCTAGCTTATGTGGAAGCCACTCAAGAACTCAGGTACTTAGGAATATAGAGGTTAGGATTGTATTAAATCCACTCTAAAATGATACAAACTACCTATAAATAAAATAAGGAATGTAACTACTAAGAAAGCCTAGGTAATGCTAAAATTGAAACAAAAAAGCAAAAGTGCTATGCAATCTACCACCAATCACTAGTGTCTAAAACATGGATTCTAATCTAGAAGTTATATCATCTTCCATATATAAAACTAGAAGTGATAACCAATCATGCGACATATGATGCCCCTTATGTCTAGATACTCTAAGAAAACTATTGATCTGAATATGCAAAATTGTAGTTGAACCTACCTTTCTACTTCTCAAAAACTTGGTTTTTATTCTATTTGGATAGTATCACTAAGAATGGACACCCTACTATCTCATGCTATAGTCCAATATTAGCACTATTGTCCTAGGCTAAAATTGATCACGATTCTAGAATGTTGACTATCTCCATGGTCTATTTTGATTGGTTTGATGATTGTTTGCTATTCTAGTTATTCTGAATCTAATTTTTTTGACTAATTAGGAGCTCTAATCTCTATAAAACAACCCCTATTTGTTTTGCCCTGTTTTAAGGGTAGGAATAGGTACCTTGCAATGATTTCCCTCAGAATAAGTAGCCTTATAAGTGTGTTAAGATATAAATATATATGATATATCAATGAAAATTGACAAGATATCTCAAGATATAGCATGGTTTGAATTGAGAGATTGTTAGATTAACATGGGTATGCCTAGATAGATATAAAAATGTAATATCATGAAAAATGTACTTGAATTGAATTGAAGTTGGAAATGTTAGTTGTTATGTGTTAGTTTTTAGGTGGAGGGATGGATCATGATGTCTATCATGCCATGCAATAAAATATGAAAAATTCATGATATATATCATGGCATTACATCAATCAAAAATCAATAAATCAATAAACACATAAAGTAAGAAGCAAGAATCATACAAGGGTGGCCATGGGGCCATGCAAACAAGGGAAATGGACACATGTCACTCAGAATAGAAAGTAAACATACAAGACATGTTCAAATGCAACATCCACATATAAATGGAGTAATCAATATTATCACAAGGGCCATAGGCACATAGAAGAGTATAAGCAAAGGACAATGGCCAATGTATTAAGGCACATACATGAGATATGAAAGACTGGAAATGCAATCACATCTAACTAAGAAAGAAAGGAAAGAATTTAATAACTAGGAAAATATAATCACATATAACTAATTAAATTAAGATTTAAAGTATGTAAGACATGTTTAGTACATGACTATGTATATGCTAAGAAATACACAAGTGTTAGATACTAGTGAAATGTTGATATAGTAATCTATGTAAAATAGTAAGTAATGTACATCAGGATGATAAACAAAAGTGTGTACGAATGACATAACTTGGATGGTGTAGTCATGTGCAATATGCCCCTAGTGGGTATGTATATCGATGTGTGTCTCAAATGTAGAGGTAGGATGCCCCCTCAATGGTAGAGTGAATCAATCAAGTATTTGGATGTCCCTACACACACTCAAAGAAGATTACGTGAAGCATGGTAATGTAGATAAATTTTCATGCAATAACATGAAAAAAAATATGTAATTCTTAGCATGATATGATAAATGTAAATCATGGATGATTCATACAATCAAAATGTTTTTGTTATTTTTGACATATTGGAATATTTTTATAGTTTAAAATGTTATATTGTTTTTGTATTTTTGAAAATTTTGAACTATGTAGAATTAAGAAGAAGGGATTATGTAAAATCAATGTGGAGGAGAAATGATACTAATTGATGAGTCTCATGAGAGACTCCTTATCATGGTTTCCTATATCAAGGAGTGGAATCATGTATGATCGTGAAGTATGATGGAAATGTCAAGACTATGGATTTGAAAGCTATATATGTTGTATATGCTCTAAAATCTCTAAAGTAGAAACTAACTGTGGGATCTCTCTATAACTTTGAGAAGTCGGTGTAACTATAGGGATCTTAAGGACCCATCTAAAAGTTGGAGAAGCTCTCTGAACACATGATCTATGTATAGATGCATGAGATCTCAATGAAACTACCATGGGTGTGAATACTATAGCTTGAAGGTGTCTATAATCCTAAAGTTGTGTAGGTGTATAGACCCTCTGTACTAGTGGTGGATGCCTCAAATGTGTCTAAATTTGAATTTAATAAGGAACTATAACTAGAGGAGAAATTAAAACTAGTGACAAAATTATAAATAGTGGCAAAATTGAAACTGGTGACTGCAAACTACTATATGGCTCTGAAGTCAGGAGTGGTAACTCATATGGAACTCCACTAACTATAATAACCTAATTAGCATAAATGAATTTCATGTATGTATGAACTATAGAAGATACTTCTCTAAGTTTTTGAATCCATGGTTGACCAAGTAACATATCAAAAACTCCTGCACTAGGAATTATAATGAATGGTGTGGCCACATGTGTAAGACCAACCTGTAGTGAAATAGTATCTCACCTAATGAACTCTATATATACCCACTAAAACCATTGATAATTATGTCTGTCAGAATGATATCCTAGTTTAACTAACCTAAATGATGTAGTAGTGTTAATATGCACATGTTAAGAGTAGAACCATTATCAATAAGTACACTATGAATAGGTTGATTATGAATGTGAGCTCTAATAAAGAGTGCATGATAGTCTAAATCATCCTCAATGATATCCTATTCTGAGAAGGAGATAGAAGGTCTACCATAAAATCTAGAATTGTATACACCAATCATGTTACTCAAAGGGTGTAACTAAACTAAAGGAGCCCTTTATGTATTTCACGGTGGATGTGCATGATATGCATGGAGAACCTCTAATGTGTCCCCTATATCTTGTATTGAATGATATGGGAATTTATCTAATAAGAATTTTAATGTTTTATCCCATGTTTTATTTGTCAGTGGAGGTTCAACTAATGTGTTAAGATCAATGATGTGTGAATCTATTAGGTCCTATATTTTATTATTTAAATTGATGCATCTATTTATTATGTGTCATGGTACCTTGTGGTAGTGATAAAATTTCTATTGAACATATCTCCTAAGAAGAGAATTTTTTGGATCCACTTCCTAAATAAGAGGGAGATATATGATACTACAATTCAAAAGCTATTGTAAAACCCTGGCTAGAAGAACTAGAATATGTGAGAAAGTACACCAAGGGGGTGCTGATAAAACTATATGTTGAGGAGGCTCTAAAACCACATTAACTATAGGTTAATTTGGCCTTTAAGTATCATTGAAATTAACCTTATATGGGACTTTATTTTTACTCTTATTATTTGTGTCTAATGTATTAGTGTACTTTTGTTTTCCCATTGAAATTAATTTAACTTCTCTTTCCTTTAGTGTGTGAAACAATTCAGTGAATGAAGAGAATCTATTGAACATGATTGATTCATGAAGTAATGGTAAAATAATATATTTGAAGATGTCCTATAATTCTTGACGTGTGAATCTCTTAAGTCCTATAATTATTGATATACCATGGGGCTAGTCATCTTAGCCAAGATGGTCTTATACCGAAGAACATAATCTGTGAGGTGCTCATTTGGTCATGATTTTTGTTAAACAATTTGAGCATATGAAACTTATCACAAATTTTGATATTAAGGTGTGATAGGAACATTTAAATTAAAGGATTGAATGCATTGACTAACTAATTTGGTAGACTATAGAACCATTGTAATGCATAATATTTTAGAGTCCATATAAATAGCTTTGTAAGTAGCCAGTCATTAGGTACATAGTCTAGACATGCTACGTGAAATGCTCTCAAATTTGTCTCTAGATCACCCTTTCCATCATAAATAGTAAGCTTGGGTTGAAAAAAACCTTGTGGCAAGGGTGTAGAAGCAATGTGATGTTCCAATGGTGTATGTAGTAAATCAAAATAATCAAAAGCTTACGTAGGTCTAGAGGCACTTTGCTCAAGATGTAGCACCTTGGATTGAAGAGATCTTATCCCTTACACAAGGGCTACCACATAAGGAGAAAAAGATATAATATTTGTATCTGCTAGCATAGAGAAAGGTTGGGCTACTATAGGGGGTTGTTGAGACATAATTGCCCTCATAATATCATTTATGAATCATTTATCTATAAGAATAGAAACCCTAGTTGTTTCTAAATGAAAATGTAAGCACATATATTGAATAGGTGTTATTATGGTCGGGGGTGGATAGGGAGATTCATTAGTACCTTTATTATTTAGTGTATCATATTCTAATTCAATATAAGATGCGATGTTATCATAGACATGTGTGTCATTTGAAATAGAATAATGCATAGAAGAAAGAACAACAATTTTCAATGTATTATGTTTGAGAGGAGTGAGAGAAGAGTTATAAGCATAAGATGCATTTTATTTTTTTGTAATATGAGAAGTAAGAGTAATATAATTATCATTTAAACATTCATTTGTCATTGTTTGAGATGAAAAGTAGAGTTATAAACATGAAATGAACTATTTAAACTATGATTGAAGATTTGGTTCTATTGCCTTTATATTATTCTAATTTGACCAAAGAAGTAGCAAAAGGGTTATATGCATCTAGGTAGAAATAATTTATATAACTTAAAATGCATTCAAGTGGATTTATAAATTGTATAGAAATATGATTATAGAGAACATTCCACATGAGAGATAACAAGCAAGGGATAGAGAGCATGGAATTGTGCATTAATGCATATAAAATTTTGACATGAAACATAACATTTAGAAAAATTTTAGCATGATAATATTGAAAAAATTTCCACATTAGAAATATAAAGTAAAGGGTAGAGATCATGAATTTTTTCATAAAGGTGTAGAAAGTTTTGATATGTAATATAATATTTTGAATGCATTTAGAAAAATAGAGTTGGTAATAATTTCATATGAGCAAAAGAGAATATGCAAAAATAACATTTAAAATTTGTACATTTTCGACAATGAATTTTGTAATATCATCCCATATAATGAAATATAAGCATGAAATGTAGAGGATGAAGATTTATACTAACATATGATAGACTTCATCATTCATGTACATGATAGGGCCCATTATGGTTTCCTTATTATTTTCAAGAAATGTAAGAAAAGTTTGTAAATAAATGAGCATCATTTTTATGATTTGACTTTGGATGTAAGGTGATACCTCAACAAGAAAAATAAGAGCTAGTACATGCAACTAGAGATTTTTAAAAAACACTTTTGAAAAATACAATAAATTTTTGAAATTGAAATTGAATTTCTAAGTTAATTATGCAAGTAAAAATTTATAAATTTAAGGGAAAATGTTTGATTTAATGGGACCTAGTATATGTAACTAGGGTTTTGAGAAAAATAATTTTTTGGAAATTACTATGAATTTTTGAAATTTAAAGTGATTTTTTGAATTTAAGATGTAACTAAAATTTTATAAAATGATGGAAAAATTAATGAAAATTTACTGGGCGATAGTTGATGCAACTACGATTTGAAATAAAATTTATTTTAAAAGTTACTAAAAAAATTTAAAATTTAAGGTGAATTTCTAATTTAAATATTAAATAAGAAATCAGAAATTAATATGGAAACTTAGGTAGGAATTTACCCTTGGGTTTCTAGGGTTTTTATGTGAAATTTAAAATAAGTCAGGTTCACCAAATGATTTATTATTTTAGGGAATAATAGATTTTTATCGCTATTTAACAAACGGGTATGAGTAGGAGAAATCAATAAATACTATGAAATAATTATAGCTACTAATATTCGAAATTAAATTGCAATTCAATCTTTTTAAAAATAGTAAAAGAGTAAGGAGAAATGTAACTTAGCTTATTCTAGACTGTTCTTATAGAGATATGGTCTATAAATTTATGTGTAGGACTGGGACACTATCACAAACAAGATCCTAGAATTTATTTTTTGATTGGATAGGAGAATTAGATTTGGATAGCTTTAGATCTGGTACTGTAGTCCTTCCCTGGTGATTTTATCCTCCGAATCTATGTTTTTTAGGTTTTGTTCACCTACTTAGTGTGATCTTGTGTACCAAATTTTAGGTCTTTATTGTCAATACAGCTCCTTATAGATATGATTCTTTTTGTGCTTATCTTTTCTATGTAATTGAATGAACTTGAGAAAATATGGAAAAGGGGTTAGTGTGTGTAAGATGCACTAGACATGATTCACACCACATGTATGGGCATGCTACCTACATAAAAATACTTTGAGGAGGAAGCAAGACATATGTAGTTATCCCTTTTAGAGTGCTTGGTGAAATAGTGAATGAAATTCAAGAAACTCTACAGCTAGGTATGCTTGAGATGGATATGGATTAGTCTAAAGACTTGATTTAGCTTGAAAGTGTATAGGTTGGTTATATGTAGAGAATAGGGAAGATTTCTTGAGTGGTCTTGCTTATATTCTTTCTTACTTCAATGATAATTTCTAACCCTTTCGAAATGATCTTTGAATGGGATTTTATATGGATATACTAGCATGGGTTATGTAGAAATAGACTAGGTTGACATAATGAATAAGAGGAATCAAGGAAAAATTGTAAAATAGGCTTCAAATGTGATTAGATAGGAGCACTATAAGGGGACACCCTAGGGTCCAACACTATTATCCAACTTTGGAGCTATTATCCTGGATAGATGAGATCTGGGGGGATGGATTTGTCATGAAGAGAGGGTCCTAGCTTAGTTGGGGTCATGTTTGAGAGGCCACATATGACTGCAAATTAGTTAAAATAAGCCTAAGAGGGTCTAGAAAGCAAGTAAGAGGGACTTATGGATTAGGTGTTATTAGCCATACTCAAGTTACCAATTTTGCATTTTATATAACTACATAAGCAAATGTTTCCCACTTTATTGTGAAGGTTGTTTTTATCCTATTCTCTCTATCAACCAACACTTTGTTGTAACCTGAAAAGCCATCAAGAACAGACATCATTGATAAACCTAATACAACTTGAATTACTTGGTCTAGAGAGGGAAGAGGATAATTATGTTTCTCTGATGATTTGTTTAAATTTTTGAAGTCAATGTAAAGTCTAACCTCACCATTCTTATTTCTAATTGGCACTAAGTTTTACACCTAGGTAGAATGTCTAATGGGGAAGACTATCCTTAGTAATATTTTGACCTCCTTTAAGATCATGGATTTTAGGATAGGGTTTACTGGTCTTTGTTTCTTATTGAAGGGTTTATAGCTTCCCTTAGCGGGTATAGTATGGGTGATAACCTTAGGATCAAATATCTTTAAGTCATCATAGGATCATGCTATAACATCCTAGTATTGGGTAAGGAGCTCTTTGGCTTTCTTATTTTCCATGTTTGTATAGGATTTTCCAACATTTATTAGCTGGGGTTGGTCTTGGAGGGCAAGATCAACAACTTTATAATCCTTCCCACTCACCTTGGGAACTTTAGAAACTTCAGCTAGTTTATCTTGATCAAACAATCTTTCTAAAGTAATCACTCCTTTGGGGATCTTGTTGTCATTCAGCTGAGTGATTTTACCATCAAACTTATACTCTTTAGATGTTTTTGCATCAGTCTCATCAATAATATGGGCATAAAATGAACTAGAATTAGTTATGAAATATAATATCTATTGGTCATCATTGAAAACATGGAAATGGTTAACATTATAAGGCACTCAAGGATAAAGGATCAACTTAATAATAAAATTAGGGGAATCATGGTTAGGCATGAGGTTGGATGCAATAGATGCCAACTCATCAACAACTTGGTTCTCTTCCCTTGGAATGGAGGTAATGCTAAAAGCATAAAGGACTCAATTAGATTTTAAACCCTAAATTTATACCTCTTAAGATATGAGAGCTTGCATTGGTATTTGATTCTTACTTGGTTGAATACTAATTCTAAATCCCCTAAAACTAGTAGTTATTTAACTTTATTCTTTATAGAAAATTATAGACCTAGGATAAGGGCTTCATACTTAGCAAGATTGTTAGTGCATGGGAATTGGAGTATATAAGAAGCATGGTACATTTTACTAGTATGGTCAATTAGGACAACATCAATGCCTGATCCATCTTTGCATCTAGCACCATCAGAATGTAACTTCCATAATCTAGGAGTAACTTGAACATTTTTAGGACCACCTAACTTATCAGCTTCTAGGGTGAAAACCCATAAGTTTGAGTCAATTATGTTGACTCTCTCATTCCCAACATTGTATTATATTATCAAATGTTTCGTCCTTAGCTCCCTTTTAACTCTGATTTGATTGGGGAATCCCTTCCATGGCAGCCATAAATGGGATCAATCAATAGACATATAACCCTTCAAAGCCTTGGTCCATTCCTTCCTTAACAAGATCCCATAAACATCAGGTATATTAACAACTTGAATATCAATGAACTTCTAGAATCTAGGCTCATAAGATAATTGCATATGAATATTTATGAGATCTTCCATTACCTTAACCATTGTTTTGTCGAATTAGGTAACAACCCTATCAGACTTGATAGGGGTTAAAAAAGGTGTTCACATATACCTATAGGAATGATATTGGTATAAGCACATGAGTCTAACAATAAGTTATGCAAGTTCATACCAAACATCCTGATAGTAAGCAAAAAAGGGGGAGATTCAAATTTAGCTTTGTGTATAGTCACATCGGCATGATCATCCTTGGGTGGCTTGTTGGACTTTAAGGATTAAAACAATAGTTACCTTCGCTCTATAATCTATGTTAATTCATGCAAAGTGATATTAGATTTTATATAATTCATGTCTTTAACTATGTTATATCTAGTCTTATAAGAACTAGGAATTTCAATGTTGGGCTTAGGAATACTCCCTCTAGGGGGCTTGGGATTTTTTCTTGAAGAAGTGTCTAGAGGGGTTCTAAAGGTATTCAGAGGGGTTCAGGTAGTTAAGGGATGTTTATGCTCTCGATTCCTCAAGTGATAGGTCTTATTCAAAAAAAATTGAAAATATAGAATCTCTTCAGGGATCTCATCAGGCTCATTTTCCTCTTGAAAGTGGAAATCAAAGGTCTCCACCATGAAGGCTTGATTAGATGGTTTGGATCTAGAAGCACTTTCACCATTGTCTTTGTTAGTAACCACTTCCAATGTATCTAGTTTTTATTGGAATGTATTAAAAGCCTTACAAAATTCAATACAGTCAATTTTCCCATGTTTAGCTATGTAATGCACTCTAAAATAGTTAGGTAATGCAATATCAATGAGGTTAATGTCCATGGTCTCGTTCATAGGATATGGGTCATTATCCCTATTATTATGAAAGTTATCATTATAAAACCTATTACCTAGTATACTATATCTTTGAAATGAGAAGTTCCTACCTGAGCTTTTAATAGCATTTCCAACTTATTTTTATAATTGAAGGACATTAATGCTTAACTTTTGGACCATTTTCAAGATGCATTCATTCTCAGTTTTAGGGGTTTCAAAATTATGTACTTTATTGTCATTAGCACTAAAAATTGGTATTAATGCTCTTTGATCACTTACATTGAAGCCATTAGTGGTAGTATGACTCAAGAATCCTAGGTTTAATTTGGGGTAGCATGCCTTAAAGGCAACTAAGTGAGGTTTGAGAATTGGTTCATAGCTAGGATGTTTTGGTTGTTTTTGGGGAAAAAATTCATCATAGAAATGTGTGGGTTAATGTTTGGCATAGTGTATGCAATTTGTCTTGGTTTGTATCTAGTCATTGATAGTTACTACCTCATAATAGGTTCTATCTAATGAAGATATAGCTGGTATGGATCTCTTTAAAAACATAGAGGTCATTATATCCACTACATCTTTATAGATTCCTAGGGCTAAAACATCATCAAGATTATATGGCTTTATGGCTCTGCTCAAATTTTTTTGAAATATAGAATTAAAGGACCTAATAAGCTCACTTGCATCCTATCTAATGGTTGTGAACTGATGGTAAATAACACAAGGACTAAAATTTTTACCAAATTGATCAAGAAACACATTATTGAAGTCATCCCAACTAGTGATGTAAATATGATATAAGCTCAATAACCATTCATAAGCAATATACTTAAGGGTGAAGAGGAATAGCCTATAAGATATGTCTTCATGCATAATGTTAAGAAATCTTACAACAACTTTAAAGGACTTTATATGTTACTCAATAGTTACTATACATATGGGACTAAATTTAGGCAAGTATTTCTCAGGGTTATGAGGGAGATCATCTACCATGCCTGTTACATTGATTGAATATTATCACAACTAGGACATGTTAGGATGAAGATTGAAGGCAAAGGTGCCTTGAAGGGGTGAATTTGGAAAATATCTAGATTTCATGTGTCTACTTTTGTCACAAATGGTCCTTCTATGGGACTCAAGTTCAAATAAAGGTTCTATAGTTTTTGAATGTGATCTTGTTTTAATCCTAGATAATTCCAACTTGAAATTTGAAGATCCTTTCTACAATATGATTTATCAAGTTAACCTTTATAAAGAATAAGATTTATACTTGTAAATTGAGGTTGTTTTGCAAAGATGTATAGAAAATTGTAAGGTCATTGATCTTTGACTAAATTAGCTCAAATATACATTCAATTACATGGATATGATTTATGTTTATGGGTATAAGCTTAAAGGAGCCTAGATATATGATAGTTATACCTACCTTTGGTCAAAATAAGCTATTCTAATCTTATATATTGTAGATATTCAAAATTTAAGCTAAATTTAACAATAAAAATAATTAACACCTCAAATAAACTCAATCATTGTCTAAGGTAGCACAAAGGTGTGTGTCAAATAGAAAAACTAATGATATTTATACTTTTAAGCAAATATTTCACTCAAAAATAAAAAGATACACTAATATTTGGATGAAACAGACTAAGATTTGAAAATTTAGTAAGATATGGTTCTCCTTCTAGCACCAGTGAAACTTCTTGTTGATGTTTATAAATGAACCATAGGTGATATTAATTTTTAAAGAACACTTCTAATTTTATAATTTAGAACATTTACAGTATGAGTTGTAGGTTGTGGCAGTTTGGTTGCCTATGGTGAAATAGCAGTAGAGCAAGATGAACTGTTCCATAATATTTATAAGTTTTGGTGGTTAGGAGCCACCTTGGTCTATTCCTTTGTGAATTTGTGTTGATTCTTAGTGAATTACATAATATCTAAGCTACAATATAGTCTAATTAGATATTTTTTATTAAATTTAAACTAAACTGATTTGGTATAAAAAAGGGGTAAAGAGAAGGTTAAGGCAGAAAAGAAATGGGTGATTGCCAACTTCAGTCTCAAACACCATGATAAAGTATCAACTAAAACTAATTATACACTCAACCAACATATACTAAGCTCAAATTACAATATATATAAGGCAAACATAAAAGGATAATGTAAAGAGATCATAAGTAAGAACTAAGTGTGCTTTAAGGGTTTAATACCATGATCAAATAACATTTGCACATCTAAATATAAATTAAAATGAAATGAAGCATAACCTAAGATCCTCCAACTAATCTAGCATATGAATAAATTATAAAAATTATGATTAAGATTACAAATCATAATTCCAAGATACCATTCAAATTCAAGACTTTAACTAGAAATTATGAGACTAACTGTATTAGTAATCAACTCATCAAAATGGATAATCCTTGAAGAATTCATTGATTATATTAATTTCTTCAAGTGTAAAAAATTGGATCCAAAATCTCTCTCTTTAAAAATGGTAATACATGCCTTTATAGAAAGACATGGTAGTATACTAATCAATAACAAAATACATGTGTACAAAGATAAGGACAACTGTCATTTTAATTCTTAGAATACAAGTGATTTTTTCAACCATACTATTCGAGAAGCAAATATGCTAATAAACTAGCATATGCCTTTATAACGGAATATCCTATTACACAATGCTACATAATTAGATATTATTTAATTTGGTGGTGGGGCCCATATTTTATATTAGAGGATGCTCATGACCCTTTCATGTTGTTCATCAACCAATATGAGGTGCATAGAAGACTTCATGGTTCACTCCTCCTTTTGGTCTACTAAATCATTAAGTTATATGTCATTTATAGCCAAGGCCTCATTTATGCTCCTACCTTCATTTATTATTTCTCTAGCATTAAATATCATGTCAAGGATCCTTATGTTATCCTCCCCAGATTGGCCTTTGCTCTTCCCTTTGATTTCTTGAGTTACTAAAGTAGATCTATGCTTGAATTCCTCATTACTTATGATTCCAAGGGTAATAGGTTATGCAAGATTCATAGGCATAGTCCCAGGAAGCTGTTCAATCTTGTTAATCAACTCCTTATCATCTTTAAGGAACCTCTCCACCTTATTATGCTAGGCACTCAAGATCTAGACATTGTTAATCTCAATTCCTATAATTGTGCTTAAGTGTCCCAAACTAATGGTACTAATTGTTGGGATTTGCTTCTTTTCTTGGATATTGAGGAGTTAAGCTATTTTATCCTTAGATGCTTATCGTTAGTTGACATGGCCTTTTCCAAGTTCACTCTAGCCCTCCAATGTACTCTGCTTGAGTTTTATTTATTTAATTATTTCAAACACATCATAAAATGAATCTTTAAGCATTTTAATCATAGTATCTAACACTAATAAGATTGCATGTGTTTGCAAATTCTCATTTTCCTTCTCCAAATTTTATATCCTTTGCTTCAATATTTGGACTCTAGATTTGACCTATTGTGTTTGTGCTTCTATTAAGCTTTCTACATATTCCTTATGTATGGTAGCTTCACCAAGCTATTGTATTGTAATAGGGATCAAACCTATAAAAGATTCCATCTATTGAAAGGTGAATTCGTTTGCTGCAACCAAAGTTTCCCTAGTTGTAACCCTTTCTAAGCTAGTTATTTCAGTGTTGAAATAGATGGTTGTGACTAACCTCTTGAATTTAGGAGGCTTTGGAACCTCCACACCTAACTTGTCGGATGCTCATAGAGCATCCATATTCTTACTTTTTGGTCCTTGGGGAACCACAATTCTTCTTTTTTCTTAATCCTTCACCATATCCCTTATCTCAAGATTAATGTCATCATGCACATCCATACTAACCTGTCATGGCCCATGAATGGGAGAGATATGGGATCTTTTGAAATTTTCCATAGATGAACCAATTAGGAATGACTAGACCATGATTTGGGAATTCATCAGTAAAGAGATTAACCTCATTTTTGGGATGAGTGAAGGTCAATATGGGTCTCTTCCTGGATCCCATTAGGACCAATGCCAGTTCTACATTTCTCTTCTCTTAAGGTGTCATGGGTATACGTTCATTTCCTATTATTTCCTCTAATGGATCCTCCTCCCTACCTAAGTCATAGGCCTCTATAAGTTCTTTGATGACACCCTTAAGTGTCTCTTCTAGATTTAAGGCTATCTTGTCAATGTACTAGATTCGATAAGGTGGCCTTTATTGCATGGTTGAATATAATGGACCTTCTTTAGGTCTTTCTTCCACCCTTACTTCTCCAACCTTCTCATTTACTTTGCCTTAATCACCCTTAATTTTATCAACATGTTGTTGGGGTTGATCTACCTGAGGTTACTTATGTGTTGTCCTAGATGGTCCAAGTAGTAGGTGGTATTGCAAAGGATGCATATTCCATGCTTCCCCATATGTCTTGTCATCATTGGTCAATCTATGATATAACTTAATGTTGTGGTCTTGAATCTTAGCCAACACTTCCTCATAGTTCTTATCGCTAATGTATATAATGTCATAGACCCAGTTGGTGTATATACTTGAGCTTGATATTTTTATCCTTTAAATGTTCTCCCACCTTGTTCCTTGGATCCCACATTTTGAGTTCATCTAACTAAAATACAAATGAATCTCCATGTGTGGTCATAATTTCAACCTGCTTCCAGTCTTTCATTATGGTTTTACCAATATACAATGGGAAGGGGTGGAGTAGAGCCTTCCTCTTTTCCTTGCAAGTATTGTCAATGCCATGGATGAGTTGGGAGGCAATTTCCTGCTTGACAAGCTTATTTAAGACATGTATTGGTAGTCTATAAGGTTGGCACATGATTCCCTCTATCTTGATGATGGCGTAATTTGGGAAATATCATATGTATCCAATCATCTCCACATACATTTTTATGGGGGGGTGAAGCTTAGGCATGGAAACACCTATGACAACTTCAACTATTGCTAAGAAAATGTAGTCATAGATAAACTGAATGTGATTTCTATATTTAAAGATATGTAATTTTGAATAATAATGAGAAATAGTGGTCCTACCATCTAAGGACAAATTCCTCATTCCAGGGAAGGTGACTAAAGCAAGAAGGGTGTCAAGTAGGTATGACATCATGTATAATTATCTAGAGGACTTTCTTTTTATGGAAATGAATTCTTTAGCTAGGAAAGTGCTTATCAAGTCTCTAATTAGAAGGGTAAGCTTCTCTTCCACTAGAAAGTGTACATATGAGACCTAAACCTTATTCACATAAGTGGTTGAAGGGGCACCAAAAGCTCAGTTCGACAAGGTTATTATTACCCTAATGCCCTCTCTAAACTGGATGATAGGGATATCACCCTCAAGGCTTCTAAAGACATGAGATCCTTAGATTAGCCAGGGTTTGAGGATGGAGTCTAGGTTATGGTTATTGGTCCATTCTCTCATTTTTAGAAGGTCTATATGGGGAAGATGGAGCTTATAATAATTTTCAAAAGCAATAGGGGAAATAATGCCTATAATCAACAAATATGGGAGAAAATACATCAATGTATTATAATACCTCTAGTTTTACTATGGTGTGAAGAAGGACAACCATCTATATTACAATTAGGTCATAGTGCCATCTACTCATGGTGGAATTTCTATGTTGTTCCTTTAAGATGGGTTGAAATTCTCTATCATGAAAAAGAGTTTAGACTAAATCTTAATCTCACGGATGTTTAATCCTACGAGGTCTAGTTCTATATCCTATAATACCTATCCCTCATTGTCTATCATCAAATAGAGTTTGAATTCTTCTTTCTATTATTATCTCCTATCTACCATGATCCTTGTCTTCACTAATTACTCATGTCAAACTATAGATGATCTTCGTGAAAGATCTCTTGTGCTTAAAAAAAAAATTAATCTTACTTTGATCAAATTGGTATAAAATTAAGTTTGTTTGGGTTACTTTTATGTTGAGTTTATGGTTTTGGAGATCTAATGGTGGAATATATCTAGGCTTTGGCTTATATGTGCCTTGGATTTGATTTAGAACTATACATTTATACTTTTGTGTTTTTAAGTCCACAACATCTTGTATTTTGTTCTTTTTTACTTGTGTGGTGCCTATATGGCATTGGTTTGGACCTTTCATGGAATTTTCATAAATGCCATTTGAAAACTAGATATTGGATTTTTTAAAAATGACTCTTTTATTTCACTCCATTGGATCAAACACTATGATAAAATGATAACCATTGATTGAAATTCAAGCCCTTGTCTTTTGATTGGTTCATTAGTTCTAAGTCTTATGATCATAACACTTGGCATGTTCACATACCTTCTCTATGCCTCATATCTTTATTCAGTCATTCAATAAATGAGTATCGGCCATGTGATGAGCTCATGGGCTCTAAAAAGTCATTGGCCCTTTTTCACTATAAGATCAAATACAATGATGAAGCATGAGTTGTTGATCTATATAAATCACTGAATTTTAGGTTGGTACATTAGAATATTTAGGGTCAAATGTGAAAATGCCACTTGGTACCTCCAAGGATCCCCCAAGGTATTGATGTTAATTCACTTTGTCAGATCAAATTCATCAATGAAGTGACAACCATTGGATTAAATCTAGGAGCTTTCTTTTAGTTGGCCATCTCTATCAAGTGGGTCCCTTTATTTTCTAATCCTTAAATGTGATGGTGCCATATGTATCTCTTTTGAACATCCCATATCCCTTTGAATTTTTAATTGTGTCTCACTCTATCCAATCAAGTCCTAGTGAGAAATTAAAAATTGTTGATCATCAAAGATGCACTTTATTTAAGTCAAAGTTCAAACTATCCCCATTATATTGGATTAAATGCCGTGATAAATCAACAACCATAGGATCCTACAAGTGTGAGGAAATTAAGTTAGGACCATGAAAACATGAAGATATTAGGCTTAAGGTGTTAATATGAAGGTCTTGATTATATTAATGAATACATTAAGGCCTTATTATTAAAACCTTAGGCTAAGTTGAAAACTATTAAATGGACTCTACATGATGAACATTAGTTAGACATATGGAGAACATTTAAATAAGAAATAACAAAGGGGACCAAGCCTTTGGGATAAATTGTGTTAAAAACATGATTTAAAACTCAGATGTTAGTTTTATATTAGACCCCAAAATGAATTTTAAAATAGTTCCCACCATTATTCAAATTTAAATTCAAGGTTTGCTAGGGTTTGGGAATATGGAATTCCTAGGAACACGTGCCATGGAACCTGTAACTCAAAACCCATAAAGAAGTGTCATTAGCATTATTAGTCCAAAAAAGATAAAACCACATAAGTTTTTTTTTACAATGTGGATGACCTTGAAACTTTCTAAAAGACTCTAACACATCAAAATTCTATGGTCACTCTCTTAGGGTTTCTCAAGGGTGCCAATCTTAGATAAATGGGGGTATGTTGGTCCCAATAGATTACCAAATTATGTACCTACCCTGTTAATTCTATAGATGGATTGAAGTCTAGAGCTATCCTATTGGAGTATAGAGTTGTCTTATTGGAGTCTGTAGATGGCCTATTGGAGTCCATAGTTTGGCTTTTAGATATCATATTTTAACACTCCCCCTTATCCTTAACCTTCTTATAATGATCTGATGAATGCATCTAAACCACTAAAATGTCCTTTTAACTTATCTTTTCTTATCCATATGCTTCTACATCTATTATATTCAAGTCTAAAGCTCCCTTATTAAATTCAGTAGTTAGAATATCAAAATTCATATCTAGATTATTGAAGTCTATAGGTAGATTGTCAAAGTCCATAAATATCATGTTGGAGTATAGACATCTTGTTGAAGTCTATATCCATCCTGTTGGAGTTTAGAAATTCCTTGTCAAATTTGGTAGTTGGACTATCAAAGTCTATAACTAGACTATTAAAGTCTATAGTTAGACTATGAAAGTCCATAATTACCCCATTCATGTTTTTATTTGGACTGTTGAAGTCTAGAGTGAGATTGTTAGAGTTTGAAGATGGCTTGTTGGAGTCTAGAGTTGGTCTGTTAGAGTTTAGAGTTGTCCTGTTGGAGTCTAGAGCTAGCCTGTTAGAGTCTAGAGTTGTCTTGTTGGAGTATGGAGCCAAAAAAAACCTTGTACACCCAATACTACTAAATTAATGACCCTTATCCTTCATTGTCAGTGCATGGAAATGGATTTTGGCAATGGTTTAGTGAAAATATCAAGTCCTATTATCCATTTGACTCCTATAACCTAATTTTATTTTGGTAGGTGAACTAAATCCTAAGTCTATATCGCCTTATGCCTCTATATCTTGCCTTCAAGAGTCTATCTATATGGTTGAGAAGTATAATTATAGATTTATAATGAATATTTATTAGATCACACACATATTAAACTATAATCAAATTATCACCTTTGATTGCTTTGATGTAGATTGTGGGTTCACTATCACTTTTTCTAAATATATTGTTTAACAAGTAAGAGTATATACAGTTGCACCATGCTCTTGGGCCTTACTTGAGCCCATCTATGAACACCTATTTCAGCCTATATACCTTGTTCTCATGATTGAGAATCTCATTTTTGGGCAGCTGTCTCACATAAACCTCTTATTATATATCTTTATTAAAGAAGGCTGACTTGACATCCATTTGATGCACCTTCCACTAGTGTTTACCAGTAACTACTATGATTATCCTTACCATTTTTATTCTTGCTATACGTAAAAACATCTCATTGTATTCATGTCCAAAATATTAAAATATGAACCTTATCCTTGGACTATTTCAGGAATGTGATCTCTATCCTAATGGTTTGGAATAGTCGAATTCATTTAAAATACAGAATAAGTCTAAAATATTCAAAATATTTCAATTTATTAGAAATGATTTGTGCCCAAATGGTATGAAATAGCTCAATTTTTTGGGAAGATAGAAAAAAATCTTTGATAATTTTTTTTCCACTCCACTTTAGTGGGTGTAACTCAAAGTTATTTTAAACAGTTAAATTTACATGAAATGATATGTGCTCAAATGGGTTGAAATAGTCCAGTTTTTTAGAATATACAAACATTATTGTTAGAGAAAATTTTTTCCACTACACTTTAGTGGGTATAAGTACATATTGTTCAAAATGGTCCAACTTATTTAAATTTATTTGTGCCCAAATGCTTTGAAATAGTACAATTTATTTGAAATTTAAAAAAAATATTTTTGAAAAAAAAATTCTCCACTCCACTTTGGTGGGTAAAAATATAAATTAATTGAAAAAGTCAAATTTATTCGAAATGATCTATGTTCGAATGGCTAGAAATAGTCCAATTTATTTAAAATATTAAAAAAAATTGAAGAAAATTTTCTCCACTTTACTTTAGTGGGTATAAGTCCAAATTATTTTAAATAGTCCAATTTATTTGGAATATGGAAAAATTATTTTGGGAGAAAATTTTCTTCACTCTACTTTAGTGAGTATAAATCCAAATTATTTGAAATGATCTAAAATGATATATATAAACACATGTATGTACATATATTTACATATAATACACACACACACACACACACACACACACACACACAATGGGAGGTGGCCATGATCTTGTCATTGTTCATTGGTGAAATGTGGTGCCACCATATCATTCATTCTTATTTTTTACAATCAAATGATCTGTTTATATTATGCATATAGTAATATTCATATTGATTTATTATCTTGACATGGCCCTATCTTATATAGATATGGGATATGGATATGGATATGGATTAATTCATTTTGTCCATATATATATATATATATATATATATATATATATATATATATCTTATGAAGCATGGTAGAGTAATTGGTCAACTTGTTAGGCTGATGATTTGAAGTATATAGGTTTGAACCCTTCCCATGCCTATCTAATCTAATATATTATAGTGTTAAATCTACCTCAACTAAATCCATGTAATTATTGAGTGTTATCCTATCGATTGCATAATGTTGATGGTTGATCCCATTAAGCTCCCCCATATAGATAGGGTTACCAAGAATCCTTAAGTTTATGGTCAAAGTTGAGGGCCAAAAAATAGAGAAAATTATGCTTTTTACCACCCAAAAACCACTATGTGTATATGGTTATTAAAACCACATGTATTTATTAAAACCACGTACATAGTTGTTAAAGTTAGCATCGATCATTATCAAAGCTAAATCACGTATGCAGTTTTTAGCTAATAAAACACAAAATATGCAAAATCTAAATCATTTGGCATTTCACACAACAAAAATCATGAGCAAGAGAAAGAAGGGTAAACCTATGTTTTGGAACCACAAGTTTGATGAAGCACAAATACACCTTTTGAAGCCACCCACCCTTATATTCAACAATGACACATAGAAGTAGAGGTAATCCAACATGTTCTAGTGTAATTAGACCCTATTTTTTTCAATTTTATTGTATTTTTATTGAAAATATTTGTATTTTTATGTTTTTTAGTGCATACATATTCACATGTAATAGATAATGTGCCAACACCTAACCCAAAAAAAACTTCTCACCCTTGTTATGCCCATTTTTCACACCCCCTCAATTTTTCTAAAATTGATACATTTCTACCATAAAAATGACTTAATCATAAAGTTTAAAACTATGTCGAGGACTTGGTCAATTAGTAATATTTTTGAATGTATATTTTCAATTTTGAATTGATGATGATTGGTTGATAAATCCATGTTTATATTTAAGTCATTTCAAAAAGTGTAAATGGATAAATGAATAAACTACACATATATGTTTATCATTATGAATGTCTATGATCAATTATGTTTCTTTTTAGTTAATGATATATTTAAAAACATAATTTGAGCTTGAGAAATTTTGATAGTTGAAAGCTTGTGTGTGTGCATGTGTGCCAAAAGATGCGAAAAATTTGTCAAAAACAACAACCTAAAGAAATTAATAGTTTTGATATTCATTCTTATTCATATTTAATAGAAAAATTAATGGAAGAAATGAAAACAACTTTAAATTCTTGAAATAATTAAATTCTTTTAAATTGTTATAAATAAGATAATTAACTAATAAATTAAAAGTCATAAAGTAAAAGAAATGAAAAAATTAAAAAAGGATAAAATGACAAAATGGAAAAATAAAAAGGTAGAATAACCTCAAATGGTAAAATCCCAGACAATAAATAATAAAGAAGTAGCAAAAAGGTAAGATTGGAAATGAAGAGAAAGAAAAACATAAAAAAGGGAGTAAATTAAGAAGGAATGAGGTATTGGGCAGGCAATAAAAAAACCATGAGCAAGGACAAGGAGAGGGTAAAGGAAAGAGAGAGGGAGGTGTGGAGAAGAATGGGGGTATGGGTGAAAGGTAGGGTGAATTGAAGGGAAAAATTCAAAAAAATCCAAAAATAAGAATGGCACTGCAAGTAAAAGCTATGAAAAAACATTGATTGGAATAAATTAATGATGTTTAAGGAGGTTGATTATAGGTCTAGAAGATTAGTTTAACTCAAGATCATTATCTCTGTTGAGGTTATTAATAATCTTGCAAATTTTGATAGCTTCTCTAAGAGGACATTTGAATTTTTTTTATTTCAATGGTGAGAACCATCATTTCTTATATGCAGATATGATGTCGAGTTTTAAGGGAGTGTTATACCAAAGCAAACTTGACCATCCTTTCTTTATTTATATCTACTACATGTTCATTTAACTTGGTCTTGATGGAACAACCTGTCTTACTAATATACGACACCCCACAAGAACAATCAATTTTGTAAACTCTGTATATTAGAGTGGGATCCAATTTATCTTTGGTGGATTTGATTAAACATCTCATTTTTTTAAGGGGAATACAATTGGTTTGGATTTTTAATTAAGTTATTAATAATATGTCTCTTTATTAAAAATAAAAATAAAAATAAAATTAAAATTAAAATTAAAATTAAATAAATCAAAATTACATCACAATGACATCGATGGGCCTAATTGCTATATCTATAAAAATATTACTAAGTTTACAAAATTATCTATTCATTCTCATTCCCCAATGATGGTTCATGTATCCTGAACCGAAATATTGGACAAAAAATTAACACATAGTTTTTATAGAAACTCTCTAGCTAACTTTATAATCAACTTTAAATATATTTTAGATTGTTAAGATGTTTACATGGAATCAACCTGGGTCAAATAGAATTAATAATAATCAAGGTTAGGGAAGTCAGACTTCTAGTAACAATATAAATTAGCATAACCTAAATAATTTTTTTCTAAGGGGTGGTTTTAAGGCTAAGAGATTTGGCCCTAGATTTCATAAAGGTGCTGGGATGTCTATCTAATTTGATATAATATAACTTGAGTTTTGGAGTATCCTAAATAATCTACCTTTCAATCTAACCAAAAATAGGGGAAATAGGGGAATTGAGGATTTTATGGGCATATATTTGGTAATAGGACCCCTTTACACAATGGTTTCTCTCACCATTGTAGATCAATCTGTATCATTTGCCAATCCTTTCACCCACTCAATAAATAATTTAGCATTTAGCATATTGTTGAACCAAAACCTATTCATGAAAACACTCAACTTGATATTGAAAGAAGTCATGCCAAAAAAATTGTTAATCTTTCTCTTCCTTCAATTTTTAATGAACCTTCATCTTCTCATAGGGATCCTATTTTGGGATGTAAGAAATTAAGTTTGACATCTGCTCATAAGGAACCTAGTATGGGATGCAAGAATTTAAGTTTGGAGAAGCCTATTTCAACTAGTAGGAAATATACACTGGAGATCTATATAATAAATTCAGATAAATGATTAGACATTTAAAATCATACTAATACTCTTGTTGAGGTTAGAGTGCTCAAATGAAATAATTTATAAATTGATTATCCCTTTACTGATTTAGGCATTAATATAGTTCATTTTATAACTATTAAAATAGAGTACAATGAAGGTGTTAATGAACATAAAAAAACTATAATTGAAGTCCTTTCAAATTCTGATGACTACTGGATGTCATATGGATGAATTTTTATATCTCAGTTAAACTATAGTTGTTAGAATTCTATACTTTAAGACTTGATATTGGTAGGTGAATTTTGGAATGTCTAGAAAAATTTTATTTCATATACGTATACACACGCACACACAAACACACACACACACACACACACACACACACACACACACACACACACACACACACACATGCCTAAGTTAATTGTGAAATATACATTATGGTTTGTTATAAATATAATTTAATTAAACTTTGATTTATCTATTTATTAATTAATATATGCATTCTATTTTATTATTAATTGATAGGGGTACTCACCCATTAGATAATACCCGATCTATAATCAAATACTTGATCTATTAAAAATTTAAAGTCTTAATTAAATTTTACCTTAACCAATAACTATTTATAGTTAATTGACTTTTGAAGTTAATTAGTTAATTTTATCTAATAACTAACAAAGGTTAGCTATAATTTATTTTTCAACTAAATTTGAATGATAAAAGTATATCAAAGATTCATTTGAAGATGATAAACAACATAGGTATTGAAGACATATATTTTTGAAGTCAATCATTCATCTCTCTCTTTTTTATGCAACTCCTCTAAGATAGCATGTTTTTTGCAGATAGACCCAATGGTACTGTCTCTAATTGTTGAATAATTTCTTAAGTAACACAGGTATATCCAATTTTTATATCATCATTTATAAAAAATTATTTGAAGTTTGTCAAGTCTAATATATTTTGATAATTGTTAATGTAGTCTTATTTACAAAATCCAAGTATTCAACTTGAATAATGAAGAAAATTTTATTGTTGATGATATTTTATTTTGATTGTAAAAGTTGTCTCTCAAATATTTTTTAAGAAAGATGTTGGTTTCTCAAATAAAATCTATCTTATTTGGTAAGACAACTATCCTTTGAGACTCACAAATTCTATTGTACCTTATATCGACTTTGATTTTAATATAGTTTATTTTATTTTAGATTAATCTTTAACTATTCTAGTTCTTATTTTTATTTGTTTAGATCTATTTAGCTTAGTTGTTTATTTTTATTTTCTTAACTTACTTTCTTAGATTTTTGTTTTTGTCCACTTTCTTTAATTTTAATTTGTTTTCTTTGATTATTTCTTCTTATAGTTTTACTATAGTTTAAGGTTTACTTGTTAGATATTATTAGATTAATTTTTTAGATTTAGTTTTAGTTTAGATTAGATATTTTACTTGTTTATATTTTAGATTGATAGTTTGTTGTTCTGTTTTAGATTTTTACTATTTGTTCTTTTAAGTTTGTTAGTTCTTAGATTAGATTCTTTTCTTTATAGTTTTACTTAATTGGATTTAGTTTATTTAGTTATTAAATTTATTTGTTTGCTTAGATATTTAGTTCTTTTATTTTTTAATTTACTTTATTATTTAGACTTAATGGTTTACTGGTTTGTTGTCTTTTCTTGACATCTTTATTTTTTGTTTGTCCTTTTTTTGTTCCTTTAGTTAGATTATTGACTGTTGTTTGTTGTGTCTCTTTGGGTTAATTTTTACTTGAATATTGAGTTGATTGAAGATAAATTTATCTTTATTTATCTAAAATACATCTTACTTA
The DNA here is from genome assembly GCA_037957365.1 of Torreya grandis. Taxonomy (NCBI): domain Eukaryota; kingdom Viridiplantae; phylum Streptophyta; class Pinopsida; order Cupressales; family Taxaceae; genus Torreya; species Torreya grandis. The sequence continues at coordinate 460,152 of JARHVA010005894.1, forward strand.
TATTTTTGATTTGTTATCTTGAAGTTAATTTGAAGATATCAAAGCATAAACGAGATATTACTTGAAATATATTATTTTATTAAATTAAATTTCTTTCCTTCAAGAGATAGTCTAATTCATAGTTCTTCTCTGTTAAATAGGATAGATTAAATATTCATATCTAAACTAATTTCTTATATAATAAAGAGGATTTTTGAAATTATAATGAAATATGTTGTATTTGATAACTTATTTATTATTTCCCAAAACATTTAAAAAACCCTCTACATCTTTATGATCATAATTAAACATTTATAACCTTACTATTAGATTGGTATGATTCTAACTTTACCTTCACGATAGGTGAAAAGGTTGATTAGTTGATGACATAATTTTTATCATCAATAAATTTGGTGACTCCACTGGGAACTCGTTCAGAAATCTAATTTTTTTAAGTTGAATTTTTTTCTTGTTCATGGTACTTAGAAGATAATAACCCATATTATTCAACCTAAAATTGATATTATTAATGATCAAGTGGATGTTTATTTTAATCTAACAAATTATGCATGGTATAACCATCTTGAAAATCTTCATCAAGTTATTCAAGTCATAAACCAAGAAGAAGAAACTATAGAGTTTGAGATTGATTGGTGTTATAATACTAATCATAAGACTTAACAATATATTATTAATATAAATAAAACAATTTAGAAAATAGATAAATAGATTTAAATGGTAATCTTAGGCCTACAACTCATTTTCTTTCTGATTCTTTTTTTTTGATGATTTTTTTTTGCCTTCTCAACCTATTGTTATAAATCTAAAATTAAATCAAGTTAATCAAGTTTTGAGATAATCAATATATTCAAGTAGAAACTATTGAAACTTCCAATGGAAGATCAATCAGAAGTCGAAGAGAGAATACATGATTTGATTCATAGATTACAAAATAATAGATATCAAAATGATCTTATAGAAGGTGAAGATGAAGAAGAAGCTCAAGCAAAACAATAGATACTTGTAACTCCATGGATTTTTATAAATCTAATTAATATTAAAAACCATCATGGTAAGTTACCTTCTCTTAAGATATTGAATAGACTAACATTTTTTGGTGTTGTTTGAGAATCTTGGGAAGATCATTTAGAAGTATTTAGATTATTTTGTGCTACACTTGATATAATGATTGAAAAAATTTACTTAAGAGTTTTTTCTCAAACACTTGATGATAAATCTTACTAAGAATTTATTAGTTTACCTGCCAAAGTTATTGATACATGGAAAGATATTGAGGATTGACTAGAGTTATCTTTTGAAAAAGTTAAAGAAGATTTCGATCTAATCAATGACTTTGTGAATTTTTCTCTCAATCTAGGTGAGACCATCTATCATTTCATTTTTAGGTTCACTAAGTTTCATCAAAATATCTCACGTGATCTTAACCTTCTAAGAAGTTATCTAGACTTTATCTTTATAATTATTTACCTTTAAAATATAAAATAACTATAAAAAATAAAGATATTATAGAATATGAAAAAACTATAACATCTTGTATTGAATATGAAAATAAATTCAAATATATTGGGTTTAAGGATATATATTCTACAGGTCTAAATCTAGATAATTTAAAAACTTAAAATCCATCCAAAGTCTAGTAAATGAGTTGATCATGGTTAAAAGATAGATTAATCATAAACCATCCTCATCAAATAGAAGAAATAATAAAAATAAAAATAAAAAGTTCTTTATTATTACAATGTGTGTGAATTGGATCATGATCCAGATTCATGTGTTATTGTTCATAAGTTTATGAAATTTATTCAAAGAAAGGATCTTATATTTGAAGATATAATAAACAACATAAATAATCTTGATGATCCATCAGAAAGTAAAAATGCTTATGTTGTGAACACTAGAAACAAAGATTATAATTATTTTCAAAATAATAAAATAAAAAAATATAATTCTTCTTATAATCATAAAGAAAAAATAGTTTAGAATAATACAAGTAGTTCAACTAATAATGCTACTCACAATATTCTTTTATCAACTGGTTATAATAATAGTTAATATCAACATATAAGCTGAAAATTTTTAGATAAAATGATGCTAAAACTTACAATATAATTGATGATTTGTCTACAATGAAATTTGGATTCTCATTGTTTCAAGCAACTAGCCATCCAGGGTAGATTGATAAGATCAATGAAGCTATTAAGAATCCTAAAACTAACATAGGCTTAAAAAAATAAGGTAGTAATAAATAATCAACTATTTATTCTCAAAATTATTATCCGCTAGCAGATTATATACCTCTTTACGTTACAATTAACATTAATAATATGGTAATCCATAATTGTATCTTAGATATAAGTTCTTCTAAAAATATATTGCCTATATTCATTTCAGATCATTTAAGTATATCTTATAAAATTGACAATAGAAAATTTATTGGTTTTGATTCTAGACAAACTAAAATTTATGGTAAGTTTCGTAACAATCATTAAGATTGCAAAATATGAAAGAATAAGATTTATGACTAATGTCTAAGTGTTAGATATTCTTAATAATTATGTTCTTTTATTAGAAAGAGATTGGTCAAAATCAACTGATGATATTGGTGTAAAAGATATTACATCGATTCCTTTTAATAATGAAAATGCTTTCATAAAAATGAAGATTGATCTAGTTCACCTATTGAAAAATATACTTATTCCATTGTTTCCTATGTTGAGACCAGAATTGAGACTTATGAATTGTTGAATTTAGATGAACCATAAAATCATCATGAATATTTTTTAAAAAATAATATTTTATGATCATTCTATTTTGATAGAGCTTGGTTTCAACAAGATAGTGGTGCTGAAATTTGTTTAGTTTCTCCTATAGATAAGGTTTTTCATTATGATTTCAAATTATCATTCAAAAACACTAATAATACTAAATAATTTGAATCTTTATTTTTAAGATTATAAAAATCTATATAATGTAAAATTAACTATTTATAAGTATTTCTAGATTCTAAATTGATTATTAGAAAAATTCATAAAATTTACAAAACTAATCAAACTCATCTACATCATTACACAAAAAAAGTTTGGTCATTACTTAAAAATTTTATGGTTTTTAACATCACTCATATTCTTAGAGAATATAATATTAGAGTTGATAAGCTTGTTTTTTTTTCCTCTAACCCAACTCTAAGTGAGATTGAACTGACCACAAATTTATCTTATGCTAAAAAATTTTATCCTAAAATTCTTAATTTGAATGATAGTTGGCCTATTTTTATTTGCAATGAGCACATATATTTTTTCAATAAAGATAATTATTTTCATCATGATGATTATCTAATAAATTATGGAGATTATTTATAATTAAGTACTAACAAATTTCTTGTTAGTTTGGTGAGTTTGGAATCTATGTGTGTGCCTAACGATTATCCTAAAATATTTACAATGGAAGAACCTTCCAGGAGAATCATAGGTGATACTATTCCTATCAATTTAGGTACTGAAGTGGATCTAAAATAAGTTTATTTAAGAATTTAGGTTAATGAAAGTGAGAAGATTAAACCTATTAAATTATTTAAAGAATTAATTGACGTGTTTGCCTAGACATATAAAGATCTTAATGGTTATGATACTAATATTATTAAGCATGACATACCTATAAAACTAGATATCAAACTTGTAAGATAGAAAATATGAAGAATTAGTTTTTTGTTAAAAGACACCTTTAACAAAGAGCTAGATAAGATAATTGATTCTAGTGTTATTTTTCTTGTATCATATTATTGATGGGTAGCTTATTTAGTGTTGGTTAGAAATAAAAATGGTGACATTAGATTACGGGTGTATTTTAAAAATTTGAATAAAGCTAGTGTTAAGGATAATTTTCCTCTACCAAGGAGATTTGAAATAAAAATGATGTCATTATTAGATGTATTTTCTAGTTCTAATTAGATTGTTATAAATCCTAAAGATAGACATAGAACTAATTTTATTATTCATAGAGGAACTTTCACTTATAATATAATGTATTTTGGATTAATGAATGTAAGAAATGCATTTCAAAGAGATATGAATATTACTTTTGATGATTTGATTGATATTGTTATTTAGATTTATCTAAATGATCTTGAGATTTATTTTTAAAAAAGAAAAAAAAAAAAAACATTTAGGTCATCTTCATGAAGTTTTCACAAGATGTAGAAATTATGGTGTTTCTTTGAATCTAAAGAAATCAGTTTTTGGTGTTACTAAGGGTAAGTTATTAGGACATATTATTTCAAAATATTACATTTATATAGATTATAAATGTGTTAAAGTAATTAACGAATTACCTCCTCCTAAAGATAAATCTCTTTTAAGGTTTTTATTTGGTAAAATAAACTTTGTTAGAAAATTTATATCGAATTTTGTTGATAAGTCTAATCCTTTACAATTATTACTTAAGAAAGTTAAAATATATCCTTGGGATGAAAGTTCTCATTTATCTTTTAATTGTGTTAAAGATGACATTGTAAGTACTCCATTTATTTTTAAATCTGATTTAAATAAAGCATTCATTATTTATGTTAATGCTATTGAAAAATTTATTGGAGTTATACTCACTCAAGAATTTTTAAAAAGTGAAGAAAAACTAATCAATTACATGAATCAAGTTTTAAAAGATGTCGAAACTAGGTACCCCCTTATTAAGAAATTTATTTTCTCATTAGTTTCCTCTTTAATTAAATTTTATTATTTATTGATGGGAAACAAAGTTTTTATGTGATCTAACATATGTGTTTTGTCCTATCTTTTAAAACAACTAACTATTCAAAGAAGGCTTGCTAAGTTGATTTTATGCATTCAAAAATATAATCTTGAATTTGAAACTTTTAAAATGATTAAAGGTAATAAATTGGTAAAAAATCTAATTGAAAATGCTTCTTCAGATATAAATATTTTAGTTATGTCAGTTGACGATAAGTTAAATGCAAAGCCTCATATAAAGGCCATGAAGATTGTAGCTTTAAAAAAAATGGTCTGGAGATGAATGAATGGGATTGTATGTTAGCTGAAGATGATTGATATCATGACTTAGTATATTATTTTCAAAAATTAGGCATGTCCTAATAATTTTGATAAAAATAAAAGATGTTTCCTAAGATTAAAGGCTTTAAATTTTTGTTTGTTAATTTTTCTCTATTTTATCAAAATAAAAATGGAGTTTTGTTGAGATGTCTTAGGCATGATCAAACATAAAAAGTTCTTAGAGGATGTCATAGAATAAATTATAGTGACCATTATGCTACAAAAACAATTGGTTATAAGATTTTAAAAGCAGGTTATTATTAGCCTACTTTATTTCAGGGTGATTATAACTTAGTTCGTTCTTGTATGCTATGTCAATTATTTGTTGAAAGAGATAAGTTACCTACAATGCCTTTAAATCATGTCATTATTAAAAAACCTTATATAAAATGAGGCATTTACTTTATTTTAAATATACACCTACCTTCATATGTTTATCATAGATATATTTTAACAACATATTATTTCACCAAGTTGCTTGAAGCTAAAGCACAAAAGAGTTCTGTAACAGGTGAAGTAATCTCATTTTTATAAAATTAGATTTTATCTAGATTTGGAGTTCTTTACGAATTTATTATTGATAATGAACCTCAGTATGTTTTAAACTAATTTCTATTTTTTTTGAGAAAATATTTGATTATATCTAGTCATTCATCTCAATATTACTCTCAAGGTAATGGTCAAGCTAAGTCAATGAATAAAAAATAGATTTCAATCATGAAAAAGTTATTTTATGATAATAAAAGAAATTGGCATATTAAATTTTTTGAAGCTTTATCGGATGATAGAATTATTGTTAAGTAGCAACTAGTTATTCACCTTTGATGTTAACAAATGGATTTGAGGCCACCTTGCCAATAGAACTATAGATTTATTTAGATAGAACTGCTTCACAATATGTTGCTAAAGATTGTAATTTAATTGAACAAAGATTACATGATTTAGTAGCTCTTGATGAATCCAAATCTATAACATTGTAAAAATTAGAAAAAATTAACAAAAAATTAAAAAAAATATTTGATAAAAAAGTTTTCTAATAAAATTTTTAAAGTTGATGATTTAGTTTTATATTAGGATAAGACTCACATAGATCCTAGTAAACAATAAACATTTGATTTGTTATGCATGGTTCTTATATGATTTCTACTATACTTAGAAATAATGTTTTTCATTTGAAATATCTTGAAGTAAATTAGCTTCATTATTATGTTAATGGTCATCATTTCAAATTGTTTCATGATTAACTATTTTTAGTTTTGTTTGTCTTTTATTTTATGTTTTCTTTTTGGTTTGTACTTATTTTGTCTGTTATTTTTGTTTACTATTTGATTTGATATTTTGTCTTATTGTATTTTAATTTTTAAAAGGATCAATGAAGGTTATAAATGGATAAGTTTCACCTTATGAAAGAAGAATGTGAGGATTTTGCAAATTTTGTAGTAAGTATAAAATTATTTTCAGATATTATTCTTCATAAATTTAGTTTTTGTTATACATGAATAATATATTTAGAGCTATATCAAGTTGTTAAAGTGTTTATTAAATTTTAGATTTTCTACTTAATGAATTTGTATTAGATTATGCATCTAGTCTGCTGCTATATAATTTTCTTTCATCATGCCATGTTAGCCAAATAATTCATCCCTTTCTAAAATTCATTATTAAAAATATTTGTGCATAGCTACTTGAGAAATAATTTTCTTGGATCACACTCTCAAGAATATATTTTAGTAATATGAAATTGTTTGCTACCCAATTTCATTACTCAAGACTAACTATCAAGGTTGCTAGTGTTATACATATTTTTCACACTCCCTTAGTTTTCTAAAATTGATAATTTTCCACTCAGAGATGATTTAGTCATAAAGTTTAAAACTCTGTTGGAGACCTAATCAATTAGCAATATTTTTGGATGCATATTTTTAATTATGAATTGATGATGATTTATTGATGAATTCATGTTTATATTTAAGTAGTTTTAAAAAGAATAAATAAATCAATCAATAAAATATTCATATATGTTTATTATTGTGAATGTCTATGAACAATTATTTTTATTTTTAGTTCATGATTAGATTTTAATACATCATTTTAATTTGTGATCTTTTTATAGTTGAAAGCATTATATAATCATGGTGATGATTCAGATATACATTTATTGATTATTATATTAATTTTAGATCCATTTTTATTTAGAAATGTGAGTAGTTTATGGTGACTAATTTGATATTTTCAGTCAACAATGCAAAGTTTGGTTTAATTCAAATAGGAATGTTATATGAATTGGTTATAATTAGAACTTGATCAGTTTAGATTCAAATTATGAACATACAGATAGACCAATCATGATTTTATACTTTAAGGAAATAATGTAGCTTATAGTTTAATAAATCAAATACATCATTTGATTTATAAAAGATTCATTTTGAGAGTCTCTTATGATCTTATGGATTCATCAAATTAATGAATAGCTCACAATACATTCAATTTTGGTATAATTAACTTTTGAAATATTAGTATGATTCAGGTTGGTTTAATATCTGAGCAATTGTTATTAATGATATAAATAGATCTAAAAGTTATAAGTGATTAATTCTAAATCCTATTTTACTAAGGTTCCTAGTTCAAGCATTACATAAGCCTAAGTTATAAAGGTAATATGTTTTAAAAAACATCCTACCCTAAGGTTATTAATATTAAGTTTTGAAATGATACTATTGAACCCATCAAACCATGATGATTTCTAACAATAGGCTTTGATATTATTAAGGATATATTGATTTGTTTGGAACGTTAATGTTTTTAACCACAGTCTAAATCTTAAAGTATATGGATTCGAAAGGAAAGTATTGAAGGTAAGCGATTTATGTTTCGAGGCATGTTTAATGATGAGTTAGCATTCCATTTGGCACTCCATTGGATAGTGAGTTGATAGGTTGAGTAGGCAATCATCATGGTAATAGTTAGTAAGATGAATTTAAAGTGAAGCATATTATATAATTCAAGATCATGATAGGATATTTGTCAGCAAGAAATAATTTATGGTGAGGCATACATGCCTCGATTAATTGAAGCTGGTAAGGGGTTTAGTAGGCATTTTAGTTATTGATAAGTTTGATGGCTTTACTAATTCATTGGTGGAATGCTAAAATTTAATGTCATTTTGATAAGATAAAGAGAATTATACACTTTAGCAAGGTGGTTTTGGTGAGGCAAGGTAATTATAAATAGGTTTATTTTCTTTGTTTTAGTCATTTTTGAAATCTTTCTCATGAAAAGGAAACTCTATCAGTTTGGTTTTTTAGCAGATTTTGAGTTATTTTCAACTGCAGAGAAGGGTTTCAAGCAATAAAAATCATAGGGAATCATATCCAAGTATGCCATGAATAAGTTGAATGAGTCTTTTAAAAAAATTAGTTGATATTTTGAACAAGTTTCACTTGCATGAAAAATAATGTGATATTAGTCTACATGGAATAAATTTCATTTGATGGATCTGTACATGCATATCTTGGAAGTTGAATAAACTCACAGTAGTTGAATATATAGTTTATTTGCATGAATATTGATAAGAAATGATTTTGATTTTTAGGATTTTCTTGACAGAAGATGAGAATAAAATATGTCAGTTTCCAATCTATTTTGAGCATAGTTTTCTTGAATACTTTGACAATTTTCTTTTATATTGGTTTGGTTTTTGTGAATAAGATATATATGGATGTTTTGAATATACTATAATTTTAGAGACTTGTTTAAGATTTTTTTTTTGTGAAAGTTTTATTATTTTGAAATACAAAATTATTTTGCATTCAAAGCTTGGTATTTGTTTAGAATATACGAGACTTTGTTAAATATGAGCTCATTTTTAGGTCTCAAATAAAATCATGCATGTTGTTTATAGTTTTTAATTGGTTTGTTAAAGTGTTTTTTAAAAAACAAACTCTGCATGTTGATTCTATGAATATATATTCATAAATTTATTTGGTTTTAATTTTCAAATATATTCATGGTTTTTAAGGGTTCATCTTTTTGTCATAAATATTTTAAAGGGTACAGATGAATATATGGTTTGTCACAAATTTTGATAAGAGACTTGTTTGAGTATGTGAATATAATTTTTAGTTATGAATTTATACAATATATGTTTCAAAGCATCATTTTTTAAGGGAATATTTGTATGGAAAGTTTTGAAGAGATATTGGATTGGATTTTGAAATAATGAAACTTTTTTCTTTATTTACATCTCAGATTTGAGTTTTGATTTATTTGTTGGATGGTTAGGAATCTCAATATTTTAGAACAAAAGTCCAAATTATTAAAGTTTTATAATATAAAAAATGAACTTTATTTGTTTCTTATCTAAAAATATTAATTTGCATGTGTATATGGATTTTGAATGAACTTTTTTCATAAGTTTCATTTACAGATGATAGGATACATAGTATGCTTCTTGATCTGCCACAAAAAATTTGTTTGATAATAAAGTGTTTGAAGTCTTGGTTTCTATTTTGATGATAAAATGATTAAGGGTTGTTGGTTGGCCATGAGAGAGATAGGATATGTGTGAAATCAATTTGAGCATACTAATGTAGCTATATTTTGGATATATTGAAATTATTTTTCTAGTTTCAAATATTTACTTGGAAAGATAAAACATTTTAAAATAATAGTGGGATAAATTTTGAGAATAATGAAAGTATTTCTAGTTTTACACTTCGGTCTTGAAGTTATGGGGTTTGTTTTTAAGATAAATGTTGAAATAATAATAATTTGAAATACTAAGATA